>KE504772.1:846444-858565 GCA_000441515.1 Elaeis oleifera | reverse complement strand
CTCTCTCTTTACCGAATAGAGGAGGGATGCAAGGGGAAAGGGGTGGCTTGTGCTTCGACGAGGCACGACGGCACAACCAAAAGTCCGACAGTGACGGTCGACAGCAGAGAGCAAGAGATCACCGACAGCGAGGCTCGACCGACAGGGAATTTAAAAAATTCGAAAACAGGGACTGCCCCTTTCCTCTTGTTTCCAGTCATTGGTCGGTCGCCGGTGGCCAAAGCCTCTTGGGGATGACAGGCAGAGGGGTAGGGATCCAAACCTAAGGGTGAGACGCCACAAATGATGGTACGGATGGCCGAAAAGAGAAGAAGATGATCCGACCGAACAGAGCAAAATAGGGGTTCTTATTTTGCGAATTTTTGACAAATCCGATGGCTGATGGCAGCATCCAAGGCCACGAGAAGATGAGAAAGAAGGAGAGAAAGTAGGGTTGGTGTTTACCTCGGGCTTCAACAGCATTGTTGGCTCCAATTTTTGACGAGCATGGGTACGAAAGGCCTCGACTTCAATTAGAGAAACCAAAGAGAAAGGAGAGAGAGAGAGAGACCGATGATCATCATGGATTGTTTAGGAGTGGTAGAGGGAGTCTTATAGAGTGGAGGAGAGGTCGAATCCCCCTCAAATTTGACTTCTCTTCTGATGATTTGGGTGGAAGAAGACTCCCAGCGGGAGTCTTCTTCGTTCCATTTTTTTTTCAAAATTGGGCTTTTAAGATTGGGCTCGGTCCAGCGCCCAAATGGCCAGGTTGTTACAGTATATATTGGGACGTCCATCAAAAGATGGGTGGTTATGTGATGTTTATCTAAACTATTCAAATATCTTTGGGGTTTATCCATTTCTCTTTTCTTAATATTTTAACGCACGCGTGTAAGCGCACGCATCCACCCATCTTTTGATGGATATCTCCGAAGCATGCACAGCATCCTATGGTACTTTTTAAGTACCGCAGATCCGTTTCCGTTAGAATATTACTTCCTACCATAGAATATTTTTCCCTAATGTTCTATGACTTCGTTTCGGCCACTGGCAGCTATGACATGGGGTCTCACGGTTTTACGCTTCAAAAGGCGCCTCACAAGGAAAGAAAGTCCCAACCCATATAAGCCAGAGTCCTTTTGACTCACAACCAATATAAAACTAATGATGCCCTCTCTCCTACATTACAATATAGCCTCCCAATCAAGAGAGACTCTGGACAAGATTGTAGGAGGGGCACTACACTCCGTGAAAAGCACATCGGTCCCTACCTGGGGAACCAATGTTGTGGTCAAGGGCTCATAGCTTGGCAAATCGGTCTCTACTCCCACGTTCATTAGATATTATCCGCTTCAACCTTTAGCAACTATATATGACACACGGCCTCATAGTTTTGTCCTTTCAAAGATGCCTCACGAGAGAGAGAAGGTCCCAATCTATATAAGCTAAAATCCTCTTGACTCATAACTAATATAAAACTAATGATACCCTCCCTTCTACCCCACAACATGAACCACAGCATCGCATATGCCCCCAACGCTAGTAAGGCTAAAACCGAATTGGATACGGATCGAATACTAGCATGTCCATATCCATATTTATTTGTTTAACGAATACAAATATGGGTACAAATATTATTCGAATACAAAACTTCATATCCATATTGTTTTAAATAGATATGGATGTAATTCGGATACTAGAAATATAGATATAATTACGAATATAACTTAGATAATTAAACTTTATGACTACAGAATCAAAAATATTACTAAATAGATGATAAATCAAATTAATAATATATTTATATGATTATATAGTTTTAAAAATTAATAATATTATATAAATTATATAAGGTTATATGTACATTCAGATATTCGAATATGGATCAGACAGTTGTCTATCCATATCCATATCTATATCTATTTTTCTTTGATGGATATGGATATGGATATGGATATGGATATGGATACGGATATTAGTCAGATTCTTAGTCCATATCTAGATTGATTTGGATACAAATTGCATATCCACCAATTGAACTTGTAGAGTTATCTGAAGAGGAATCAGCAGGAACTGGAGTGGGTAAGGAATCCATAGAGGATTTAAGATGACTATTCTTTCAACATGAGGAAAGAGATCTAGAAATGGGTTAATTGGTAGACAACTGAAATGAAGAAAGTGAGGAGAACACTTTATGCTTCCAAAAAAATTACATGAGAAGAGATGCGAAGACGTTTAGAAATGGGATCCCAACATCAATCCCCTTTATGTTCAAGGGCATATCCCAGAAAGCAACATAAACGAGCAAAGGCTTCTAATTCGGTCTGCTCATGTGGCTGCAAAAACATAAAACAGGCATAACCAAACACACGCAAAATATTGTAGTCAGGGGTAATACCGAATAAACATTCATAGGGAGAGATATTGCCTAATGTAGCTGAAGGAGCTCGATTAATAGTATAAATTATGGTAAGGGCCATCTCTCCCCAAAAACGTTCTAGATAGGAAGCAGAAAGAAGCAAGGCACGCACAAGATCCAAGATATGTCGGTGCTTGAGTTCCGCTCGTCCATTTTGCTAGGATGTTCCAGGACAAGAATGTTGAATAATAGTGCCATTTTGAGCAAGGGTTTGAAGAAACTCAGTTTCCTTATACTTTTGAGCATTATCATTATGAAACATTTTGATAGAACAAGAAAACTGAGTTTGAACTATAGCAATAAATTCTTGATAAATTTCACATGGTTTAGACCGATGATGCATGAGATAAAGCCGGGTATAATGTGAATAATTATCAATGAAAATAACATAACATTGCAATCCACCCATGGTAGCAGTTAGAGATGGTCTCCAAATATCAGAATGAATTAAATCAAAGGGAACAGAAGAAATAGAATTACTTTATTAAATGAAATGCATAGATGACAGTGCCTAAAAGACCTCGAGAAATAAGAGGATGCAAACAAGAAAAGAAATATGACCTAAACGAGCATGCCAAGTACTGAAGAACTGATGCAACAATTTGGGAGTGTGGGACCGAGATTGAGGGAAGATGGAAAGAGGTAAGCACATACAAGCATCCAACTTTATGGCCAGTCCCAATGATTTGTCCGGTCTTCGAATCCTGCATAGAACAATCACAGGACAAAAATGAACAATGAATCCAAGTTCCCATAGTTGACCCATATAAATAAAATCCAAAGAAAGATTAGGCATAAAAACACATCAGGCATGGATAAGGATGATGGGCTAGTTTGTCCCTTGTGACTAATATGCATCTGTGAATTATTAGTAGTATGAATAATGGGTACATTAGTAGTAGCATGTACAGAAGAGAAACATGAAGGATCAGCGATCAAACGATTAAAGCAACCAGAGTCAAAGAACCAGAAGGATGATATACCTGAGGTGGCTGAGAGCACCGACGAAGAACCAGAAGGAGAAGTGTTAGCAAGAACCTGTTTGAGAAGAGTTTTCAGATCTCCCAAGAAAATGGCACCAGAAGTTGGAGAGTCCTCAATGGCAGCAGCAGCAGTGGTTGCTGAGTTCTTATTACCTCGAGATCAAGAACCTTGCCCTATTGTCGGTTTTGGAGGTCGGATGCACTACAACAAAAATGACCATCAGCGATATTTTAAGTGCCGCTATAGATCAAAAAAAATACTATAAATATCTTTAGCGGTATTTTGTAGCATTTTCTTCTGTACCGTCTTAAGATGGTGTTAACAATTAATTATCGATATTTTAAAAAATATTGATAAAATTTTATTTAGTGACATATGTAAGTGCCTTTACAATTTTAATGCCGGTATTTTTATATGTCGATAAAATTATCAAAAATAATTATATATCTTAGAATTAGAACAAAGTAGGATTCAAACCAATGATTTTTTATTGAATAGCAAGTTTTTAACCCCCAACCTATAACTTACGGTATTAATATATAAGTATAGTTTATTTAACTTATTAACATATATTCACATCATTAAATAAGTAATATTAAGAATATATATGTATAATAACATATTTTATGAGATCAGTATAACATCGAGCTCTATATAAAATTAATAACTTAAAATTTAATGATAATTTTTTAAAATTTTATAAATTATGATATTATTTATCAATATATTTGCTAAATATCATAAAATATAAATTTATAGCTACATTTATAATAAAATATTATAAAATATAAATTTATAATAATATTTATGATAAAATATCATAAAATATTAATTTATAGTGATATTTATGATAAAATATCACTAATAAAAAAATACTTATTGAAAGATAGCAGTATTTTTATCAAATTACAGTAAAAAAAAATTCAGAGGCACACAATAAGAAATGCCACAAGCAAATTGCCGCTAAAAATTATTTTATGGTAGTGATGGGGCATTTAGCAATATGGTGTCCAACTTGTTTGCAATAGTAGCAATAACCCTTTTTAGGTGGCTGAGTTGAAGTTGCCAATACTGATTCAGAGGGAGCAACAGTCGATTATCTGTGAGGAGTAGCCAGCCATGTCTCTTTAGAGAGTAATTCTACTACAACCTTTTCTAATGAAGGAAAGGATCCCGATGGAGCAAGGAAGCACGAACTAGCTCAAAATCATTTTGAAAGGCCATGAGAAGTTGATACACATGCAAATGATCCCTATAAGCATGGAATTTGACAAGATCATGGACATGTTCTAATTTAGGTTCACTACGTGCTAATGGATCCCAAATGTCCTGTATCTCGATTAGGAATGTATTGATAGACTATCTATCCTTTTGCTTCAAACAAGATAAGTCACTGAACAATCTATTAGATGTATGCCCTAAAAGCCAATATGGCAGATACATTGTAATAATTTTAGGACATATATTTATACTTAAACTATTGATTCATCAATAAAATGAGTTTTTCTATCTATTCTTATTTTATATGTCCAAAAATTATCTTAAAAATTAATAATTTAAAGATACATATTCTCAAAAATTGAGACTTAGAGATATACATGATTAATTTCTAAAATACTCTCGATTGATGGATCATCACAGAAATGGTGACTGATTCGATTAGATCGACATACGGATCGTTTCTTTCGGGATAGATGAGTCTTTAGTCTATGGTGTAGAGACACTGAGTGAGAGTGTGGATAGTTGTTAGGAAATATCGGTACTAAGCATGACCAAATGAGAGATCATATGGATGTCTACTCACTCATCAGTGATTTTCTTGATGCTGTAGTGGTGTGAGTAGTTCTTTGACCTACGGTGTCTTGACTGCTCATAATGGGATTACTGTAGTTTAACTACACATAAATATGATCTTCTAACCATTTGGATCTTTATCATATATGTTGGCTATAGTAGGTTCATTGTAGAAGGGTGTGCACCTAGATGGGATCATCGACCTTAGTAGATAAGTAGTCCTATGAGATTTAAAAGCTGAATCCTTAAGTCTGTGGCCACAATAAGGTGATTGATGAAAGAAGTTTCTATCAGTATCATGATTTAGATTTGAGCAAATCAAATTTTTCATATGATGGATGTTGGGGTTTGACGAGTTTCCATAATCTTTATCTTGTCGGAACTCACGATAGAGAAACTGAATCACACAGTAACTATACCTAGATATTTTAATTATTTATTCTGCTGGATTGTCACCACATACTACTAAGCATCACTAGTAGACTGTGAGAGCTTACTAGGATCATTCTGGATCGATGATCCTTAATGGGTGAGAGTTGAAAATATTTCAACCCATTGAAGGTATTTCGATGATACTATAATGGAGATCAGGATATGTCTCACTATCTGACAGAACAGAACCTATAGGGTCATACACAAAAGTAATTTGATCAAATCAAATGGTTAGATCTTATTCAAATTATCAATGTGATTGATGATTTAGATCAATTTGTAAAAGTTACAAGTACTGGATCAGCTAACAGTTAGCAAGGAAGATCTAATTGCAATTGTTGTAATCCAATTTAATGAGATCAAATTGGAGATCAAGTCTTAAATAATTAAATCAAATTTAATTAATTTAGACTTGACCTAATTTGGCTTTTGATTTTAGAATTGGATCCTAATTGGATTAGGATTGAGTCTGGATTGAATTGGGCTCGAATTAGATTCGAATTAGATTCAAACTGAACACCGATCTGAACCTAATCGAACTAGAAGCCAAACTCCTATCTAATTAGGATTTTCTCTCTTTTTCTCGCCATGTGTTGTTGCCAATATCAGATTGGCATCGCACATATGAAATAAGACAGGGAGAGGGGCGCAAACTTCAAAGTTGGCACCCGCTCCTGGTAATCTCTATCTTCTCTTCAACTGGGATAAGATAGGGTCTAATCTGAATTTGAATTCTTATCTGATAAGAATTCAAAGTCAGCTAAACTCTATCCTATATCCCTTGGCCGTCATCTATAAAAAGGGTAGGTTTTTGGTGTGGAGACCAAGTGCTAAGGCTAAGAAAATCATCTGAGTGCTGCCGCCCCTTTCCTCTTGCTTCCACCTAGATCCACACACCCAAACCCTCTTGGTCGGCCACACTAGAAAGGGAGAGAGAGAGATCTGAGAGAGAGATCCGCGAGAGAGAAAAAGAAAGGAAGGAAGAGTTCTCAAATCATCTCTTGCATCCTCCAATCATGCGCGCAAGGAGTTTGCCCGTAGATCCATCTTTAAATCTTCTTCTACGACAGTTGAAGAAGGAGATCAGATCTAAACCAGCAAAGTAGAGATCTGAAAGAAAGCTAGCACCTTGGTGGTCTCTGATGCTTTCGATCTACTTCAGCCCCATGTGGATACCTATAGAGGTCGGATGCATGTACGGCTTCAACAGAACCTGTAGATATCTTCAGATCTGATTTAGAAGAAGGATTTAACGCTACGGATAGGTGATCAGATCATCCAATTTTATTTTATTTATGAAATCAGATGCATGCTCTTCTTATTTTTTATCATATGAACTAGATCCGTAGGTGTAAGATTAGATCTATGCATGTGTAGATTAAAAGTGGTTTTAATCTAACTTCCGCTGTGTATTTCAAAAATATTTTAAAAATTTACATGCATGACATCTTAAAACTCAACAGCGGTATCAAAGCCACGGGTTCATATGCATAAAAATAAGATGAGATCTGATTTCTAATCAGATCTAAATTGATATGATTGGATCTAAATTGATATGATTAGATCTGAATAATATATTTTAAAAAGTATTTTCATATTTAGATCTGATTTTATTCATGTATGAGATATATGAATATTAGTTTAGATCTAAATATGTCTATTAGTTCGACATTGATATGCTATAAGGTTTTCTTGACATAAGGTTTATCTTTTATGTTGCAAAGGTTATCCTATATCAATATTGAATGATTTTTAGATCTGATTTTTAATCATGTATGAGATATATGAATGATTGCATAGATCTGAAAATTAATTTTGAGATCATAATATATTAAATCATGTAATTAATTTAGATTTAAAATTGAGAATTAAGATCTAAAATTTATGTTTATACATAATAGATTAGACATGGATAAATCAAATTAGATCTAGTAATTTGATTACATCTAATGAAACCCAATTGAGATGAGCGGTTGATCCAACCAAGTCAGGACTTGATTAGGTTAGGTCAAGAGTACTCAAGATCAAATCAATAGTTGTAGTTGGTCGAGTCGATTGATATCCATATGTTAAATCGATTGATCTAAAAGATCTGATTCAACTCAGTGGCTCAAGCCTGAATCACTTAAGCTAATCTATTTGAAATCAATTGACCAATTGATATCTAAGGTAAGTGTTTGAAAAGTGGTTACTTAATTAGGACCTTTGATTCTTCAAGAGGTGCCTCCACCAATCTCTACTTATCTGACCAATTCGGAAGATTGAGTCTTGAATAAAGTTGCTTGATGGTTTGGTTTAGCCCATGCCAATTAGACTAGTCATTTTAATGACTAATTGATGAGATCTAAATCAAAATCTCTCCACACATATTAAGTCTAGTGGTCTTCCATCGTTGTAGATATGTGGGCGTACTACTGATGTTGATTGTTTTCGATTGGTCACAGTGGTTCAATTGTATCAAGAACTTACAACCACTCTATTAACAAAGGGTTACTGCAGGATGATGATGGGGTTGGGCCTAATATCTATCAGGTGAGGAACCCAATGACAGCTTCACTCTTACATTGAACGGTAGGTCTAACTTAACTAAGGATTGTGGCTAATATCTGTCAGGTAAGCCCATATGACTTAGAGATCAAATCGCTACAATATACTTAAAGAAGAATTGGACAAGAGTTATCCACTCATCGATATATATATTACCAATATCTGTCAAATAAGGTGCATATATATTGATGGGACCATAGTATCCACTAGAAATTCGTGTCGCATTAGGATTTTTATTTCTTCATTCGGAGAGTGTGAGAGATCCAAAAAAATAGTGAGAGCCTATTTATTCTTAAAGTTCTAAAATAAATATAAAATTAAGTATAAATATCTAATTAGAATCTCTACTCTCACAGTTTAATCATATTAGCTTCAAAGCCTTTAGCCCGCATCTCAAAGTCCAACCATCTGATTGGAACCAATTTCAAAGACTGGTTCAGGAACCTTAAGTAGTCTTGATTTTGGAAAATATAGGATCTGTACTCGATCAGGAACCCCTATTTTGCCAACCCATCCAGCGCTGAATAGAGAGCGACATAAGAAAGTGGATGGATGATGATAATCGGGTCAAGTGCTACATATTGGCTTGAATGATAAATAAATTACAGAGCCAGCATGAGTAGATGCCAACTGTCAAGACTATGATCACTCACCTACAAGAGTTATATGGTGAGTAGAGCCACACTGTATATTTTGAAGTGTCGAAGAGACTCTTTAACTCCAAAATATTCAAGGGGCAGTCGATCTATGATCACTCTCTGACTATGATCAAAGACCTAGAGGAGCTTGAGAAGCTCGGCCTTACGATGCAGAAGGAATTGTAGGTGGATCTGATCCTGCAATCTCTTAATAGTTCATATGGTCAATTTATAGTAAATTGTCACATAAACAAGTTGGACTTCACCTTGTCTGAACCTATCAACATGTTGGTTACTACAAAGGCGACCTTGAAGAGTTCAAGGGGCTCCATTCTTGCTGTAAAATAGGCACCTTCCTCCAAAAGAAAGTCTTCTGAAAAGAAAAAAGTAAGCCTACGAAGAAGCAGAAGGAGAAATGATCGAAGAAGGACACGCTGAAGAAGGACACTACGAAGAAGGCTACAGACAAAGAAAATATTTTCACTAATATACTGATGGCCATTGGAAGAAAAATTATCTGCTGTATCTAGAGAGCCTGAAGACCAAGAAGGATAACAAACCTTCAAAAGGTATGCTCATTGTTGAATTTAATCTAATGATTTTCTCTACATCTAGTTGGATATTAGACTCTAGTTCAAGTGCTCACATATGTACTTCTATGCAGGGTCTAGTAGGCAGTAAAGGGTTGAAGCATGGTAAGATGATCCTTCGAGTCGGCAATGGAGCAAGGGTTACTATTGAAGTCATCGGAACCTTTCTTCTTCTACTACCATTAGGCTTTAGATTAATTTTAAAAGACTGCTATTATGTACCTATAGCTAGCCAAAACTTGATTTTCGTATCTATACTAGCACAGAAAAATTTTATATTCAATTTTAATAAAAATTTTTAATTGATTTATTTGAAAATAAATTGATAGCATAAGATTTTTTAATTGACAGTCTTTACCACCTACATGTCGATGTGTGTGTGAATATAAACGAGCAATTAGTGAGTGCCGTATGATATAAACGATCTAGAGATGACGTTAACTACAAGTATATATGGCACCTTAGACTTGGCATATTAGAGAAGACAGGATAAAAAATTGGAAAAGGATGGCATCCTAGGCTCATTGAATTCTGAGTCGTATTCAGTTTGTGAATCCTATCTTTCAAAAAAATGATCAAGTTATCCTTTGTAGGACATGGAGAAAAAGCAATTGAAATACTTGCCTTGGTACACACTGACGTGTGTAGCCCATTTGATGTGTAGGCCAGAGGTGATTACCACTACTTCATAATCTTTACCAATTACTTCTCACGGTATGGATATATGTTTCTTATGAGACATAAGTCTGAAGCTTTTAAAAAGTTTAAAAAATTCAGAAATGAAGTAGGAAAATAAATAAAAAAATCTCTAAAGATTCTTCGATCAAATCGAGGAAGGAAATAAGTTAGTAAAAATTTTAAGTTATCTCAAAAAAATGATATAGCCTCGCAATGGACTCCTCCTAGTACGTCTCAACTCAATAGGATATCAGAAAGGAGGAATAGGATCCTATTAGATATGATCCGATCCATGATGAGCTTCACTAACTTATCCTTGTATTTTTGGAGACATGCCTTACTAACCGCTGTGTACTTATTAAATAAGATTTTCTCTAAATCTATTTCTATTACATCGTATGTGATATGGCATAGTAAGAAATTAAATTTTGATCATCTCAAGATCGAGGGTGTCCAGCCTATGTCAAAAGATATATGGCTGACAAGTTAGAGACAAGGTCTATGAAAGCTCGCTTCATAAGGTATTCTAAGGAATCAATACGATACTATTTTACTTTCAAACGATCATAATGTGATTGTGAGTTGACACGCCACATTCCTTGAAAAATAGTTAATTTAGGATGGTGGCAATGGGAGGTTGATTGAGCTCAATGAGAAAGTCTCCGAAGAGCAATGAGCTATAGAACCTGACGAACCCTTAACACTGAGCCCATAATAGTTGTTCCTCCTCTACCTCGTAGATCTAATAGGATCTCCCATCTTCCTAAAAGGTACTTAAGTATACTTACAGAGGATGTAGAGAAAATATTGAAGGAAAGGCAGGCAATTTTATGCATTGTATTTAAATTTTTTCAAAATTTAAAGCAGCAAAAGATCTAGATTAATCATATTAACCTAGCATGCATAAGATCAAATCCAAAACTACCTACACATGGATCGATGACATCAACATAGTATGCAAGAACTAAATCTAAATATCATATATCAATGCAATAGATCAAATCTAACATGCGACTGAGATCGAATCTCGATATCTGAGTGCGGATCGATATTCACCATAGTTGAGGAATATAGATTTACTGGTTCTCCTAGTCGGATAGCAGTCGCACAGTCATCTGGCCCCTACAGGTATCCACATGAGGATCCAAATCCGATCGAAGGTCAGACAAACTCTCTGAGATGCTAGCTCCCTTGCAGAGTTTTCTCCTAGTGGCTGATTCGGCTCCTTCTTCAAATCTCTCAAACTCTTCCAGGAGGTGAAGAAGGATATTTTGGAGGATGATGAGATGGAAGAAGAAGGTGAAGAGGAGACACTCTCTACTCTCTTTTTCTCTCTTCCCAAAGCCCTAGCTAAAACCCTAGGGAACCCACACCGTAGATCTAGAACCCTAGATCTAGTTACATGCCAAGAAGAGGATGCCCAGCACTATCTCATATGCAACCCAAAAATCTCTCTCTTCTGTTGAGTGAAAATCAGATATCTCACACACAAAGAGAAGGGCTTCTTAAGATTGGCATCCAAGAGTGGTTAGGGATGAGATCAAACATGAATAATGAAGCTTTATCCTTATCACAATTCAAACTCAAATTCAAATCAAAATTGAATTCAAACTTGTATTAAACTTCATCCAAGTTCAAAGCATGGATAAGAGTGGCGACAAACATCTTTGGCATGGACAAACTTCATGCAAAACCAAATTTTGCATGAAAGAATGGCGTAGACATGGGATGTGGCACATAGGATAAGTCCAATCCAATTGGACTCTTGGGTTCATTCAATTTGGTTCCATCCAAATCTCATTTGTTAGACCCAAAGAAGATTAGTGAACCTAATCTAATTAGGAACCTAATCCCTTCAATTAAATCCTAATCTAATTAAAATTAATTAAAGTCAAGTTCTGATCAAATCAGAAATTAATCTTTCTTAGCGATTAGATTATCTAATAACCTAATTGGATCAAACCTAATCGAATTCAATTCAATTAGATTTGATTCGAACCTCAATGCTCAATCAAATTGAATTAATCAGTAATCTAATTACTAATTAATCCTCTTATAAT
>KE504772.1:804352-829429 GCA_000441515.1 Elaeis oleifera | reverse complement strand
ACCTATGCATATGGTTACCACATAATTCATCCCTTTGACCCTGAATGCTCTAGGATAATCTAGGTTTAACTGTCAACTTAGAGTGTTTCATCCACATTGTATTTCAACCTTTCAAATCTATCTCATAGATTATCCTGACCAAAGCTTTACTAATTAAATACAGTGATACATCAGCTCTAATAATTTGTAAAGATCAATCCCATCTTGATCCATACACAGACTTCGTAAGTACTTAACTGTACCCAATAATCTTCTGTCGCTGTATTAGAAATCTAGATAGTCTGGCACCAAAGCACAGTGAGTTGCTTGCAAGTCATCATGATGATATCAGATCTGAGAGATACTTATGCCTATATACTTCACGAGCAGCTTTTGGCAGCAGAATGCTCAGCAGGTGAGTCACTTCTTCTGTGACGATGTACTCCTACATCTCACTTGTATGCCATATCAATGTCACTACACTTCTTGATTAAGAAGACAACCAATCCATATGGCACACAACGATCTTCACTCAATAAATGTCATCGTCCTATAATAACGTATCATTGGGTCGCGAATATATTTAAGAATTATACAATAAATCGTCTCTTTATTGCTCACTAATGTAGTTCCAAAGACTTCATCACAACACAAGAGTTCTACAAAGAAGATATAATTTTGTGATAAAAAATATCAAAATAATATTTATTTATTAATAATAATTTATATATAAAAAAAGTTCAATCATCACACGATAGATTTTAGGACACAACTTCCAATAGAATCTCGATATCTGAGCGTGGGTCAATATTCATCATAGTTGAGGAACGTAGATTTGCTAGTTCTCCTAGTTGCACAGTAGCTGCACAGTCACCTAGCCACACGAGGATCCAAGTCTGATCGAAAGTCTAACGAACTCCTCGGGGTGCTAGCTCCCTTACAGAGTTTCCTCCTGACGGCTGAATCGGCTCCTTCTTCAAATCTCTCGAACTCTTCCAAGAGATGAAGAAGGACATTTCGGAGGATGATGAGATGGAAGAAGAAGGTGAAGAGAAGATACTTTCTACTCTCTTTTTCTCTCTTCCCAAAGCCCTAGCTAAAACCCTAAGGAACCCATGCCCTACTAGATCTAGAACCCTAAATCTAGTTACATGCCAAGAAGAGGACATCCAACACTATCTCACGCACAACCCAGAAATCCCTCTCTTCTATTCAGTAAAAATTAGATATCTCATGCACAAAGAGATGGGCTTCTTAAGGTTGGCGTCCAAGAGTGGTTAGGGATGAGATCAAACTTGAATTCAAATGAAGCTTTATCCTTATCACAATTCAAACTCAAATGCAAATCAGATTTGAATTCAAACTTGAATAAACATCATCCAAATTCAAAGCATGGATAACAGTGGGTGACATGCATCTTTGGTGTGGAAAAACTTCATGCAAAACCATATTTTGCGTGAAAGAATGGCATGGACATAGGATGTGGCGCATGGGATAAGTCCAATCCAATTGGACTCTTAGGTTCATTCAATTTGGTTCCATCCAAATCTCATTTGTTAGACCCAAAGAAGATTAGTGAACCTAATCTAATTAGAAACCTAATTCTCTCAATTAAATCCTAATCTAATTAGAAATTAATTGAAGTCAAGTCTTGATCAAATCAGAAATTAATCTCCCTTAGCGATTAGGTTATCTAATAACCTAATTGGGTCAAACCTAATTGAATCCAATTCAATTAGACTTGATTCAAACCTCAATACTCTATCAAATTGAGCTAATCAGTAATCTAATTACTAATTAATCTTTTATAATTTATAATTATTTTATCATAATTTTATATAAGGTTAATCATCAATCATATTGATGATTATACCCTTGAATGATTCATAATTGTTGATTAGTCATCTGATCTGATAGGAATCTCTCTTGTGTGTAATCCAATAGGTTCGAATATTAAATAAGTAGCATAAAATAAATTTTATACTAATTAAAGTGACCATCTAGTAACGATAACCAACGTCTGGATAGGTCGAATTATTACAAAGCAACATTTAAGAACCTTAGAATATGGTTATCATATAATTCATCTTTTGACTCTCAATACTCAGGATGACCTCACAGTCAAACTATCAACTCTTAATCAGTACATCCGTATTGTATCTCAACCTTATAAATCCTGTGACTCTTCACATGGATTATCCTAACCAAGATTTTACTAAATTGAAATACATCGAAGCATTATCTTCAACACCTTAAAGTAGTCAATTCCATCTTGACTCACACACAAACTTCGTGAGTACTTGACTGTATCCAAAAATCTTTCATCACTATATTAGAAATACATGTAGTCCAACATCAAAGCACAGTGAGTTACTTACAAGTCACCATGGTGATCTCAAATCGGAGGAACACTTATATCAATATCCTTTGTGAGCTACTCTTAACAGTAGAGTGCTCCATAATTGGGTCCAGTTCAGTATAAATATACTCCTATATTTCACCTGTATACCATACCAGTATCTTCACACTCCTTGATTATGAGGACAACCAACCCATATAGCACACAATGACCTATATTTAATAAATATTATCTCCTTGTTAATAACGTATCATTTGATCGCGAACAAATTTAAGAACTATTCGATAAATCTTTCTTTATCGATTGAAAATAATTCTAAAGACTTCATCATAATATAAGAGTTCTTAAAAAAAGATGCACAGACTATGATGAACTATCAAATAACTTTTATTAATTTATAATTCATATAAAATTTACATACAAAAAGCACAATCATCTATAGATAGATAATTAGCTTTAGGATATAATTTTCAATAAGCCTCGTAGGAGATAAGGATCTTGAAAATGATCCTAAAATCTATGACGAGACGATGTCTCATATCGACTCTGAGCAATGGTTGAATGTCATGAAGTCAGAAATTAACTAAATACATTCAAACTAAGTATGGACCTTAATGGATCCATCAGAAGGTATAGTACCCATTGGATGTAAATAAATTTATAAAAAAAAATAAGTGTATATGGTAAGATAGAGACCTATAAAGTTAGGCTCGTAGTAAAAGATTACAGTCAGTGTAAAGTCGTTGACTATCAGGATATCATTTTACCAGTAGCTATGCTTAAATCCATCCATACACTGCATACCATTGCAGCTTTTTATAATTATAAAATCTAACAAATTGATATAAAATTATATTTCTAAATAGATATCTTGAGAAAGATATCTATATGGAGCAGCCTAAGAATTTTATTTCAATAATGGAGATCATAAAATCTACAAGCTGTAAAGATCCATATATGGATTAAAGCATGCTTATCGGAGTTAGAACACTCATTTCAATGATACAATCAAAATATTTGATTTCATCAAAAATGAGAAGGAGCCTTGTGTTTACAAGAAAGTCAGTGGGAGTGCTGTCATATTCCTCGTACTGTACATAGATCACATCCTCCTTATTGGGAATGACATTCTTATGCTGACTTTGGTCAAAAGATGATTGTCCAAAAAATTCTTCATGAAACACCTAGGGGATGCATCCTATATTCTAGGAATAAAGGTCGATGCTTGATTTTTCACAAAAAATGTACATAGAGAAAGTACTGAAGAGGTTCAGTATAGAGAACTCTAAAAAGAGACTCCTACCCTTTAGGCATCGTATCACTCCCTCCAAGAAGATGTGTCCAAGCACATCTGAAGAGATTAAGCACATGAGCAGGATCCCTTATGCTTCGGCTATAGGAAACCTCCTATATGTCATGTTATGTACTCAACCTAATATTATCCTTACTGTGAGCATCACGAGCAAGTATCAATCAAATCCAGATGAAGAGCACTGGATAGCTGTGAAGAACATCCTTAAGTACTTGAGAAGAACTAAAGATTTGTTCTTGATCTTTAGGGAAGAATTGAAGTTGCAGATCGAATGATATACTGATTCAGACTTTATGTCTGATCCTGATGATAGAAGGTCTACATCAAGATGTGTGTTCATCTGCAATGACGGTGCTATTAGCTGAAAGAGTTTTAAGTAACCCATCATTGCAAGTTGGAAGCTGAGTATGTCGCTACCTTAAATACCGCAAAGGAAGCCTTCTGGTATAAGAAATTTATCGCAAAACTTAGCATAATGACATTGGATACCATCATTTTATATTGTGACAACAACAGCACCATAGTACTAGTTAAAGAGCTCAGATCTCATCAAAAGTCCAAGCACATCGAGCGGCAGCTTCATATCATACGCGACTATCTCGAGAAGAAATATATTGAAATACGAAGAATAAACTCCATGGACAATGTGGCAGACCTACTGACGAAGCATTTGAGCTAGCAAAAGATTGAAGTCCACTTGAAAAAAGGGGACTTAGGTTAGTGGCCAATTGACTTTAGGTCAAATGGGAGATTGTTAGATGTAGCCCTAGAAGCCAATATGACAAACACATTATAATAATTTTAAGATATATATTTATACTTAAACTATTGATTCATCAATGAAATAGATTTTTCTATCCATTCTTGTTTATGTGTCAAAGAATCCTAGGAATTAATAATTTAAAGATATATATTCTCAAGAGTTGAAACTTAGAGACATGCATGATTAATTCCTAAAATACTTTCGATTGATGGATCATCATAGAGATGGTGACTGATTCGATTAGATCGATGTATAGATCACTTTCTTCAAGATAGATAAGTCTCTAATCTACGGTGTAGAGACACTGAGCAGAAGTGCGGGTAGTTATTAAAGAACATCGATACTGAATGTGACCAAATGAGAGATTACATGGATATCTACTCACTCGTCAGTAATCTTCTCGATGCTATAGTGGTATGAGTAACTTTTTGATCTGCGGTGCCTCGACTGCTCACAATGAGGTTACTGTAATTTAACTGCACATAAACATGATCTCCTAGCTATTTGAGTCTTTGTAATGTATCTTGGCTACAATAGATTTATTGTAGGAGTAGGATATACATCTAAATAAGATCTATCGATCTTAATAGATGAGGAGTAGTCCTATAAGATTTGAGAATCTCAGTCCTTAAGTCTGTGGTCACAGCAAGATGATTGATGGAAGGAGTTTCCATCAGTATCAAGATTTAGACTTGAGCAAATCAAATTTTTCATATGACGGATGTTGGGATTTGATGAATTTTCATAACCTTCATCTTGTCGGAACTCACGATAGAGGAATCAAATTACACGGTAACTACATCTACAGATTCTAATTATTCTATTCTACTGGATTGCCACCACATGCCACTAGACATCACAAATGACTGTGAGAGCTCACTAGGATCATTATGGATCGATAATCCTTGATGGATGAGAGTTGAAAATATTTCAATCCATTGAAAGGTATTTTGATGATACTATGATGGAGATCATGGTATGTCTTACTGCCAGATAAAACAGAACCTATGGGATCATATACAAAAAGAGCTTGATCAGGTTAAACTGTTGGATCTTATTAAATTATCAATGTGATTGATAATTTGAATCAATTTGTAAAAGTTACAAGTACTGGATCAGCTAACAATTAGCAAGGAGGATCTAATCGTAATTATTGTAATCCAATTTGATGATATCAAGTTGGAGATCAAGTCTTAAATAATTCAACCAAATTCAACTAGTTTAGACTTGACCTAATTTGGCTTTGATTTCAGAATTAGATCCTAATTGGATTACGACTGAGTCTGGATGGAATTCGGGTTGAATTAGGTTCGAACTGGATTCGAACTGAACCCGATCTGAACCCAATCGAACTAGGACCTAGAGTCCTATCTAACTAGGACTCTCTCTCTTTTCTCACCATGTGTGGATGCCAATATCAAATTGGCACCGCACACATGAAATGAGATAGGGAGAGGGGCGCAAACTTCAAAGCTAGCTTTGCGCCCCTCCTGAAAATCTCTATCTTCTCTTCAATTGGGATAAGATAGGGTCCAATCTGAATTTCAATTCTTATCTGATAAGAGTTCAAAGTCAGGGGAACTCTATCCTATCTCCCTTGGCCGCCATCTATAAAGGTAGGATTTTTGGGCTTAGAGACCAAGTGCTAAGGCTAAGAAAATCATTGACTGCTACCGCCCCTTCCTCTTGCTTCCACCTAGAGCCACACACCCAAACCCCCTTGGTCGGCCACACTAGAGAGGGAGAGAGAGATCAGTGAGAGAGAAAAGAAAGGAAGGAGAAGGAGCTCTCCAATCATCTCTTGCATCCTCCAATCCTACATGAAAGGAGTTCGCGCATAGATCCATCTTCAAATCTTCTTCTATTACAGTTGAAGAAGAAGATCAGATCTAAACTAGCGAAGCAAAGATCTGAAAGAGATCTAACACCTCAGTGGTCTCTGGTGCTTCCGATCAGCTTCAGCCCCATGTGAATACCTGTAGGTGATCCGATCTAGAAGAAGGATTTAGCGCTACAGGTAGGTGATCAAATCATCTAATTTTATTTTATTTCTAAAATTAGATGCATGTTCCTCTTATTTTTTATCATATGAACTAGATCCATAGGTGTAAGATTAGATCTATGCATGTATAGATTAAAAGTAGTTTTAATCTTACTTCCGCTGCATGTTTCAAAAATATTTTGAAAAATCTGCATGCATGACACCTTGAAACCCAACACAATCTATACTAATGAGCCACATCGGTAGTAGAATAAAGGTGTGCCAAGAGATCCCAAACTTCTTTTGCAGTGGTAACCATCCAAATTGTCTCTTATCAAAAGGGGCACAGGTATTCTATAACCATGTGAGGATTTGGTGATTCTTGCAATCCTAATCTTCGTAATAGTCAAGAATTTTTCATCACTCTCATCAATTTGTTGGATAGGACAATTGTGAGTGCCTGGCATGTAACTCCAAAGCCTTCAACCCTTCAAGAAACTACACATTTCTTGTTGTCATAGAGATAATACCTACCATCAAAGATGGTAGGTATGGGTAATGAAATATCAAGTTCCTCAGTATTAGACATAATGTAAAAATGATATGGAAGGCTTAAAACTCAAAAAGCAATTGAATTTGACCAAAATAATGGCAGAAATAGAAAGAGTGCACCCGAAAACCCTAGGAACTGGTCCGATCAGTGAAGAACCAATCCAAATGGAGGTGAACTGGTCGGTCAAAGGAGACTGTTGATCAAGCCAAACCAGGAGAGCTGAGTTGACTTACTAAAACATGCGCTTGATGATGTGGCGAGCACATTGGCGAAGCATGCTAATGCAGTGAGGAGGAGGCTTATGTGGCTTGCTGATGTAGCGATAAACAGAGCCGATCGAAGCGTGAGGAGTGTGAAGTGCGTCAACAGAGTTAGCCAAAAAAATGACCAGCGCATGCAAGCGCGACTGGTGGCTTCCAACAACAACATTTCACGACACAGCTTATACTTTGTCAATGAATAAAAATATGGTGGTAGCTGCATCAAGGAAGCACCGAAGGATCAAGAAATCACTACAAGAAAATTCATTATTAGCGACGGCCAAATGTTGTCACTAATAAATAAATTACCATCGCTAATACTATTAGCGATGCACAGCTGTCACTAAAAAGCCATAGGAAAAAGGAAGACACTAAAGCAACTAAAAGTATTAGCGACGATATTTAGCGACGGCACTCCATTGCTTATAATATTTTTCAGATTTGAAATTAGAAAATTTAAAAAATATAATAGGGACAGCAATCCATCACTAATAAGCCATCACTAATATTTTTAGCGATAGAAGTTCTGTCGCTAAAGTCATCGCTAATAATTATATATTTTTTAAAAAAATATTTTTAATAATTATATTTATTAAAATATATTATAATTTAATTAATAATAATTATATTTACGGATATTATACCAACTAATAATTAACTATGACCATCATAAATAAAAATTAATATTATATATTAAATCAAATTAAATTATATAAATAACACAACTCAAATTTCAAATATAATATATAAAATTTAAAAAAAATTAAGGAGATCGTCCTCCTGCTCCTCTTCTTTCTGCTCTTACTCCTGTATGTCCTCTACAACAGTAGGTAGATGAGAGCCGAATGTCCCAACATCTTGTAATGAAGAAAATAAATATTATTAATAACTTTAAAACTAATTAATTAAAATTATAAAATTATTATAATTGATACGTCTCAAGTCTAAATCTTTATGGAGAGATATATTTTAATATACGACTCCGATTCATGAATAGATTGTTTCTACACATTCTATTTGATAAAATAGAGCTATATATACCTTCAACTAGTACTTCATCAAATGGTTAAGTTGAATTTTAACCCTCTAGATACTTCCTCCCTTTCATTTGAAGTCTAAATCGATATGAATGGATATATTTCGATATACTCCTTCAATCCTAGACTGGATTATTTCTATATATTTATTTGATGATACAAACTTATAGATACCTTCAACCCATCTATCAAATAGTTAAATTAAATTTTGACCTCCTAATACCCTCCTCCACCTCAGGCCTAAATCAGTACGGAAGGATATATTTCAATATACTCTTTCAATTCTTGAACGGATTATTCCTACACATCTTATTCGATAATATAGACGTATCTACACCTTCATCCCATCCATCAGATAGGAAGATTGACTTTTGATCTCTAGATCCCTTCCTTCAACTCAAGCCTAACTATATGAGCATCTAAATATAAAATTTAAATAATAAAAAATTTATTAATACTGCTTGACTTACCAACTGTGATGGTTGTGACAACGAGCTCAGCTGATCATGCAGATGTAGATCATGAAGAATTTCAACCATTGTGTCACGAACGATATCCCGAAAGTTTTGAGGTCCTGACAAAAAAGCCTCTACACGACCTCCTCAACATGTGCATCGCCCACGTCTGGGTCATTGAAGCCTGAGAGGACATCAAAGACCAACGAACTGTTAGAGAGTCAAAGCTATGCCCAAATCCTATGACCTGGCTCCTAGTAACCCCTTTGGTGGCCCTAAGCCATCCCTCAAGGTCAAGGAGAGGCTGAGAGGATGGGTCCTCACCGTGTTGTGCTATGACGTACTCTGCGTAATCTACCTACACAGTTTAGAAATTCATTAGTGCTATTATACAGATCAATATATATAAAATTAAAAATAATATTTATTTATCGTGATCCATCTAGACCTAGAATCTAAGTAATCACCGGTCCTCCTAGACTAGTATGTAGCCTCCCACAACTGTAGCTACCATGGTACATGGCCCAACTATCATGTCTACAATAAATAAAGAAATCAAGTTAATAAAACTAACATATGACTAACTAAATATTATATTAATATAAGTTTAGAATTTTACCAATCTATCTATAATCACACATGTGCCAACAGAGAAGTCGGTGTGCTTGATCGAATCCTGCTATGCTAGTCGATTCTATCGGGCCTCTGCCATCTATCGGAGTACTCCGCACTACTTCATTGGTCATAGAGGACCTCCCAAATGTCTTCTCGCATCTAGTGATCCGTGAAAGACTTTCAGTCCGATGGTAACTCAAAACTGAAGAACTTAATGATGGACTATTTAAGGTGCTATAGCCCATCACAGAGCCGACATGTGGTGACCTCCTCGAAGGTCAGACGGTCGACCTCCTCATCCTGAGAAGTCTCGAATCGATAGTATGACTGCAAATAAAGGATGGTATGTATCAATAAATAGAATTCAAATACACTGCAAATTTAAAATTAAACACCTTTGATTTATTAGGAACATCTCCCACGCAATGTCACGAGCTCCTGATGGCCAACTAGAGACTCGCTCACTGACCCTGACATCAATCGTCAGACGATCTCGATAACGACAGGAGATACCCCAAGCTCCCTAAATATCCTACAAAGTTAATTTTGAACAATAAATTTTGATTCTAAAATAGCAAAAATTTTATAAAAATATTGCTCAAAGATCTAGCACTTATGTGCGGCTCTGACTGTGCACTAGCTCTCTATCCTCTGATCAAGTCAAAGGTGCTGCAATCCGGACAGGTCCTCTACCACGGCGCTGAGGCTCAGATCTGGCCACTACTCCAAGTGACTATGGGGTCAATAGTGACCCCATATCGTCCGAACCTGAGAGTAGTAAAAGATCATAAGAATATTATATCAGATAGTAAAAAATAAAATAACCTAATGGAGAATTTCTAGTGTTGGATTTTACCACATGGTGCAGATGCTGCAGAACCATACGAGCTGTCCGCATGAGAGCTCTATCCTCTGGAGCTCTCTCTTTGGCTAGCACAGCTCCATTCTCTAGGAGTACTCATCCTGTAATCTCTGAAAATAAAATAAATAGATTCACGGATTAATTATACAAAAATGGTAAGCAATGTAATAATTGAAATGATACAAGATAAGTATGAAAAGTAAATAAAATTAGTAAATTATTTAAAAATGGCTCCATCTATCCTGAGGCCGACTCCTGTTGCGTGCCAGTCTTCTCCAGCATGCCAGAATTGACTCCTTTGTCCTTGGGATCGACTCCTTCCTTCTTGGGTTGACTACTCATCTTTCTCTTTAGATGTTTGGTATCCTTCAAATTTTCTTCCAATTCCTTCTTTCCTTCAGTTCTTCCACTTCTTCCTCTTCTTCATCTTCTTAGATAGGATGCTCCTTAAAACAAACTCAGTATGATCTATCTCCTCGTGTTGGCCATCATATAGGAGAATTTTTGAAGCATCCAACTTTGCATCTATTAAATGCTAATGAACTCCTGATATTTCATCCTCCTAAAAGCATTATGAGAGTAAATGGGGCTCTTTTCTTCTTCTTCGAGCTCGTAATGAACGGTTCGAGACTTAACTTTACATACAGCGCACCCACCAATCTTTTCTTCCTCTCTTTCTTGACGAAAAAATATATAATATATTTGAATAGCTTGTTAAGCTAGCACAAAAGGATCGTTGACATATGCTTTTGACCCATGTTTGATTTCAATAAGCCCATGCCGTGGATCAACCATCATACAATTGTCGATATCAAACCATCGATACTTAAACAAATAATACTATTACCTCCAAGTAGATCAACTTGATCACTTCTTTAAAGATTTTATAATAGTCACTCTCCGCCTCTACCCACTAGCTACCCTTTATACACACACCATTGTTTATTGTACTCTTATGATATCCATACTGCTGTGCGTAAAATTTTAAACCATTTATGTTACAGCCATTATAACATGTCACGTACTTTATTGGCTTATAACCTAATGGTTTTAGCTTCTTAGGCATGGATTCACCCCCTTGCATGACCTGCATATTATAAAAAATAAATTGAGAAAATTAAAATAAATAAAATGATAATGGTTTTCTGTGAGCACTAAGTAAAAATTTTTCTTGCTTATCATCGAATTATCTCATCTCAGCATCTTATCATATTGTCTATACATACATAAGATAAGTTTAGGATGATAAGTGATCAAAGAGTTGAGATTATGATGGATACTTACCTAATATATGGGTCGACCTCCATGCAGTCTAGCAAAACATATATCTCTGCCTGTCAAATTTCAATATCAGTTAATATCCGACGAACCTTTTGTCCAAATTCACGAGTGGGATAGGCAAATATTAAGATCTCCACCTTTGATCTCTCACCACCACCATCATCATTTCGACCTACTTAAGCTAGTTTTGTCTGCACATTAAGGTTAAAGTAGTGTCGGCTGAAATTAAAATTTCTTCAATTATGTAAGCCTCTACAATTGAACCTTCAACTCTAGTCTTATTTTTCACTTTCTTCTTGAGACTGTGCATGTATCTTACAAATGGATACATCCATCTGTACTACATTAGTCCTCCGACCCTAACTTCATATGCCAGATGAATCATGAGGTGCTCCATAAAGTCGAACAAACTAGGAAAAAATATCTTCTCCAACTTGTATATATCTCTACACTGCTAGCCTCGAGACAGGAGATATGGTCAGTGGGTCGTTCGATAGCCCAAATGTCTCCTTATAAAAAATATGTAATTATTACGACTTGCATCTATCCTCTCATATCCCATGTCTAATCCTTTCACTATTTCTTTAAAGCATAGAAACTTCCAACAAGTTTTTCATCCTTTAGTAGTATTTTCTTTATGATTGCTACTATCCTATCATAATAATTGATCGTCATATTAAACTCGATCTTTAAGTTCAAAAACTCTGACATAGCCGATAATACAGTGTGTATTTTACATCCCAACAATAATGGTTCATCAGCAATTCAGCACTCTCAGCATACGATAGAAATCACTGCTGTCAGCTTCTGGATCGTCTTCACATCATGGTTAAATTCAAGACCAGCAGCATCCATAACCATGTCTACCATTCTATTTATGTCCCTGTCCTGCTCATTTCTAATCCTTGCAACTATCTCCCACATCTCCCTATATATGTACCAATGCTTGTAGTTGGACATAAATCTATTTCTATATAAATGGACAGTTATTATATCTCTATCAAGTATTTTTCTATTGCCACATCTCTTACAAGGGCAACGAGCCTGCTCTTGATGTAAGAGTGCTATATTTCTAAAAGCATAATCACAAAAATACTCTACACCCTCTTTGTATTCAGCAGAAATCACCCCATCGACTACTCGACGGTTCATCCAACTATGGTCCATGGTGCACTACCTAAGGATTCTGCATAGTCAAATGCAAGGCAACAGCTAAATAATTATTTTTCATTTCCAACAGCTTATGTAATAACTGCATCCTACCATCAACTAATAGGTATAGAATAACCTATCCCGTTCATGAATTGCATTAATTCTATAGGTCAAGTACAGTAATCAAACAATATGCAATAGGAATCAAAAAAATTTCGACAGCATCTCTCCTTAGTTCTCCCCATATAGCATAAGATGTGTGAGGAGAACTAAGAAAATACTGTCTAAAATTTCTCTCCTTGTCATACTGTTTGATTACTGTAATGACCTATAAATTAATTGTATTTTTCAAAACTGTCCATACTGAACAATCAATTGACCAATGTATATAATTCTTCCATCCGTACAAAAATATATAAATATACAGATATCGTAGATTATGTACATTAAACAAAAGATGGATCTATGGTTATATGTAATGTAATATTTTAAATTTTAAATTAGTGGGTTCCAAAGTACATCGCATCATTGCAGACAGAGATGGTCGGGATGCGCATCCCATGCATGTGGACTTGGGGCATGCCAGATGACTAAGCCGCATGAGCACACCAGCATGGCATCCAAACAAATCACACCCTAGATATTTCAAAGTACCGAGCAGCAATGTAAATAGGGTCAGAAACGGATCGAGCTAGGTCGGGCCACACCCCTCCTTGAGTTCGATCTAAAATTTTTTGGGCTTCAGGCCGGGCCTAGGGTCTAGAATCCAATTATCGAGCTACTCTGATCACCGTCAGAATAGATGAGCAGGCCAGAGCCAGTCCGATGGTGGTCCGACCTCAAACCCCTGGCCATTGAAGGCAGTAAGTCTACTCTCGCCAAAGAGCTTCCCGAAGTAGTTCCATCTCTCAAAAATAATATTAATTAAATAATATTATTAATAATATTATTAATTTGAATAATATTATTAAATTAATAATATTATTAATTTAAATATTATTAATATTCAAATTAATAATATTTAAATTTAAATATTATTAATTTAAAATAATTAGATAAATTTAAATTTAAATATTTAAAGTTAAAAAGATGGAAATGGAGTGCGGCGACGAAGCCGTCACCGTCGCTAATACTCACCAGACAATGCGCAATCCGATGGCAGCACAGGTCCCACGGTACGGTGCTCCGGAGGCTGGGCGCTTCGAAGGAGGGAGGCGGGGGCGTGGGTCCAATGGCGCAATGCTCCGACGGCACAACGGGAGAAGAAGGGGAAAGGAAGGGGAAGAAGGGGGAGGTGGGGCACGACCAATCAAACAAGGAGAAGGGCGATCCAATAGGGAACGACGGTGGGAAAGAAGAAGAGAGGTCGAGAAGAAGAGGGAGGCCAGAGAGGCGGGACGCCAGCTCGAGAAGGCAGCCGACAGCAACACAGAAGAAAGAGGGCTCGAGAACCATCGATCCGATGTGGGAATGCCGGATCCAAGGTGGGGACTGTGATGCGAGGCGGGGAGAGAAGGTCGAGGGCTCCAACGGTGCAACGGGAGAGAACGGCAACCATAGAAATGGGAGAAAGAGGAGCCGGCACGGGAGAAAGGAGAGGTGGCAGGGGATCCTGTGAGCCTATCGGAGACCTGGGGTGGTTTAGGGCTTGTTATTAGTGATGGCTAAATTACATCGCTAAAATCATCGCTAATAACCATTTAAATTATTAACGACAGACAACCATCGCTAATATTAAAAATCGCCATCACTAATAACTTTTTACACTTATTACGATGGGTCCGATTTCCGTCGTAATAAGTTACCGATAAATATACTTATTAACGACGGCTACTTGCCATCACTAATAAGTTATTTCTTATAGTAAATCAAGCATAAATAGAAGGACTTCTTTCACTTCTGTAATGGTATTGGTGCCAATGGGGATGGCACCGGAGAACAAGAAAAAATGTTGTCTCACGCGGCAGGCTCTGATACCATAAAGAATTTCTGTATTTTATATCTTGACAATTATAATACCTAGCTAGGTTTATATACAAGTGCATGAAGCCTAAATAGGAATTAAAAAATTAGAAAGTCAAAATACAAAGAATATACACCATAATGTACACCAGATTTTGAACCAAATAATCGGCCTAGAATGAGACCATCGAATATACACAATAATGAACACCAGATTTTGAGCCCAATAATCAGCCCAGAACGAGGCCAACGAATCCATATGGTCATGCTAACACAGACCATGGACTATGGATTGTATAATTTAACTTGTCCCACCTTCTCACTAAATCGCCGCATCTTCCAGTGAAGAGCTACAAAATAGACAAATTATCTGCCTCTGGCCTTGGAAGAATGACTCCTCTCAGCATTCCTCCTTGCACAGCAGCCAACAAAGAATACAGCTGACTGAAACCCAAAGGTTTGTACCAAAACATAGGACAGGAAAAGGAGCGAATATGTAAGTGAAATATGTCATCCATTGAATGTGCATGCATTAGAGAAAACATTGGTTTGATACGTGAAGTATAATTTACTTGCACGCAGTCTGCTGCAAAAGACAAAATATTTTGATGCTTCAGCTAAGGACCAAAGATTGTAGCATTATTAGGCATCATGATATGGGCTGTCAGGCAAGGGATTTCAGAAACATACCAATATGGAGA
Organism: Elaeis oleifera; assembly: GCA_000441515.1. Classification (NCBI taxonomy): domain Eukaryota; kingdom Viridiplantae; phylum Streptophyta; class Magnoliopsida; order Arecales; family Arecaceae; genus Elaeis; species Elaeis oleifera. The sequence goes on along the minus strand of KE504772.1, from coordinate 814,157 downwards.
GCAGGATGGCATTAAAAATTGCAGCCATTCTCCACTTGATTTTCATGAATTGTGCAACTCCAGCACTGAAATAAGCATGAGAAATTTTATTGTGAGTGAAAAAAAATGTTAATAACCACTGAGCTTTAAGATTAAATGCTTAGAACAAAGAGGACGGACTTTCTTGCAAGAATCACAGTCATAACACTTCACACCTTGTGCATTTTTGTAACGCTTGCGTCTTTGTTATTGCTCACAGGATGATAGCTCAAGTCGTAGCAGGAACCATTTACTGCTGGGTATCCACACTAAACAAAAGAAAGAAAATACAATAAAAGGAAATGCTGTTATTTTGATAAATATGATTAGAATAAATAGTTCACACTGTATAATAATACAAATGGGGACATACATATTTTACAGTCAATTAACATCTTTTGATTGGGGGATGGGATCAGACTTGGGGCCAGCTGCTAGAAGATGAAAGGGGTTGTGGCTAGACTTTTTATTTGTTAGGTTAAAACTTGCTGATCATAAATAATAAAATTTTCTGGTCATTGAATTGAAACTCAACTATCTTGTAAAAACTTATATAGACCATCAGAAATATCAAACATAAGAAAGGATAATGCTGTGGTTATAATCATTCACGACTAATCATTCAAGACATAATAGCATCACTTTGAGAAGGTAACATGGTGATTCAACACTCATCAATGTCTCATAAAGATTTCTCTCATCTATGTTTCACAAAAACAACCAATTAGAGATGAATCAACCACAAATCATCCAAGCCTATGAAGAAAATGAGTAAATGATATGAAGTTCTCAACTTTTTTAGGTATAGAAAGTGTTTCAGAAAGAATCCTTCATTCCTAAGCAGCTAAACAGATTTGCTTCTGGAGATAATATAACATCTGAAAGATCAGTAAATAATTAATTATATCTTACATGCACCAGGAATGATGCCCAGAACATAGCTAATGTAAGAAATACATAAAGAACTAGTTCCATCTTACAGGATATTCCAGCTTCTTGAAATCCATATACTGAACAAACTATTGGAAAGTATCCCAAAAAAAAAAATGAAAGGATCATTATGCATACTGCCATTACATTGGTTCCAAATATAGCATTCTGCTACATAGCAGATATGGAATGAATGTAATCATAGATTGTTTTACAGAAGCAATCTTCTAGTAAATCAGTGCTATGTAAAACTCTCCTAGCATTCAAGTACTACAAAGACCTTCTCCAGAAAAGCAAATTGAAGGTCATGTTCATCTCTCTAAAAATAATGTGCTAGTTGCCTCTCTATGGAATCAGAGAAGACAGCAGTGGTGTATCAAAGTTTTCGCACCCTGGCCATAGTCTTGAGCATCTTCAACATGAGAACCTTTTCCAAATACTAGAGTCAAGCAGGCCTTCCAGGGCAGTAGATGTGCCAGCGTGGTAGCTCTCCAATAATGGTATTTTTTAGTATAATCCTTCTACAAATTCATTAATAGAGGAGGGGTTCTGTGGCTATTATATAAAACTATTTGGAAGGCAGTGGCACCAGAAAAATCAAGTTGTTTATGTGGTTGGTGCCAAAAATAGACTTAAGCACGAGAAAATTATTGGCTTAAAAAAGCTGAGAAGGTAGTGTAAGGTGTTCTTTATGTCAAGTTAATGCTAAAATCATTAATCATCTCTTGATCAAATATTCCTCTGCAAAAAGGTTGCGGTCTATCTCGAAAACTCAATTCAAGATAAGGGGTTGGCAGAAAGACATTAGGGACTCGTGGACGCCAACGACACTATCCCAATTTCCTTTTTTATATATATATCTGTAATCAGACAAAGTATGGACACTTTTTATACCTACAAATATCATATAACAAAAATTAACTGAAGCAAGTCAAACATATAACAAAAGCTCAGGATGAACAGATATAATGGGAAGAAAAAAAAAGATCGAACTACTGATTAAATCAAGAAAAATTTCATACTAGCAATTACAGATCCTTACCAAATTTGCAGATCAATAAAAAAATTTGCAGATCAAATCAAAAACCAAAAACAAAAAAGATCAGAAGATATTTTCACACTAGTAATTACAGATCCTTACCAGATCAAAAGATCCCCATCAAAATCTCTGAGATCCAATAGTAAAATTTAACCAAAAATCCAAATAACTCTTAGATTCAATAGCAATGGCTGTCTAAGGGGATGATCGAAGGTACTATAAGTAGAGAGAAACCCTAGATCATCACTCATGGTCATTGGAGCTCTCACCTTGACAAGGGGAAAAACTCTTCCGATCTTCAAAATCTTGCAATCTCTACCAATAGAGTTTCCCCTTCGTTGATCCTTTGTAAACCATAAAATCATAAATTAAAAAATATATATCATAAAAAATAGAAATGTAATATGCTCGGGAGAAGAAGATGAACAAAGAAAAAAACCACACTCAATCGACGGCGAAGGTGCTCCACCACGCTCGGGAGAAGAAGAAGAAGCCAGAGAAGGAGGACGAGAAGCCTGCAGACGAAGAAGACCGGCTGGGAGAGATGTGGGGTGGTAGCAGAGATTTAGGGCACTAGATGAAGAAAGTCCAACTTTCAGGATATGCATGCACAAATCAGAACATGCAGATTTTAACTTTAAAAATATGAATGCAGTGAAAATTGAAACTGACCTAAATTTAAAATTATTTAAATCTAATATGCATAAAAATTATAGATCTAATCTACACATGCCAGGAATGTTCACATGCTGAAATTAAAATGCTAAAAATTAAAAATTAAAAATCAGATTTAGACCTTGGACAAGTTTGGGAGAGAGGAAGAGGAAGACATGTGCAACTCTTGAACAAGAGAGAGAGAAAGAGAGTTACCTTCAACAACCAACTATTGGTTGTAAGAAAGAAGAGATAAGAAGGAGGCGCCACAATTATTTTTCTCTCGTAGAAAAACTCCATGTTGAAACTCCTTGGGGCATCCTCATGCTTCTCCACGCCAACCACCTTTTTGGGCATCCCTCCTTTGGGCATCTCCTTTGATCTTATCAGTTAGGGAGGCACCCCCTTATCCCCTTCTTTTAAAGCTTCAAACCTAGGGTTTGTTAGAAACAAATTAGAGATAGAGTAGGACTCTATCCTCGCCGCCCCACCTCTCCTTAATTTAGGTGCCACCAAAAATTCTCCATGTCACAAATCCTACACCCTCTCTATTTTTAGCATGAAAACCATATGGGGTGTTGGGGCTTGGGAAGAGTCCTGTAGGTGAAATATCTATTTGGTTTGGTTTGAATCCAAATCAAATTTGGAGTCCAAATAGGTTTGGGTTGGATCACAAATCAAGTCTAATCCCATTAGACCAATGAAACCCAGTTTGAATCAAACTCAAACTATATCTAATCAAATTAAATCTGATTTAATTTGATTAGGACCCAATCCAATGTGACTCTAGTTTTCTAGTTTAATTCCAATTCGAATCTAGTTTGAGTCAAACCCAATTAGGAATTAAGTTCAAATCCCATTTAGACTACGAAACCCAAATTAAACCAAATCTAATCAGATTAGATCTGATTTAATTCAATTCATATTGGATCAAATCAAATAATTAGCAACATTTACAATTTAGTTCTCCTATCAGTTACTAACTCTTAGCAAGTCCTCAATATAATTTTTATATTTAAGTCCAATCATCAATTAAATTGATAATTAAGATCACTTACGATTTAACAGTCTCAGTCCAATGAGACTCTTTTTTATCAGACAAAATCTCTTTTATGTGTGATCCGATAGGTTCTATTCTGTCTAGTAGTGAGAAATATTTTGATCTCCATCAAAATATCTTTGAAACTCCTTTCAATAGATTGGAACAATTCCAACTCACCAATCGAGAATTATTGACCATCAAAATAATTCTCATTGCTCTCACAATCCATCAGTGATAACTAGCAACATATAGTAGCAACCCAGCAAAACTGAAGGATGAACCACTAAATGTAGTTACCATGTGATTCAGTTCTTCTATCGTGAGTTTCGATAAGACGGAGGTCAAGAAAAATTCGTTAAATTTCATCGTCTGTCATATATAAGATTTATTCGACTTGAGTTCATTTATGAAATCTGATGGAAACTCTTTTCTATCATTCACACTGTCCTGACCAAGATCTTTCGAACTCAATCTCATAAATCACATAGGACTACTTTTTCCTACTAAGATCGATAGATCCTATCTTGGTACATACCTTATTCCTACAATGAACCTACTACAATCAATATACACCTCAAGATTTCGTATGGTAGGAGATCGAGTTATGGTGCAGTCAAACTATAGCAACCTCATTGTGAACAGTCAAGGCACCGCAGGACTAAGAACCACTCACACAAATACAATATCGACAATGTTACTAACGAGTAAGTAGACATCCAAGTGACTTCTCATATTGATCAAGCTCAGTACTGTTGTTCTCTAACAATCACTTACACTCTTATTCCAGTGTCCCCACACTATAGACTCAAGACTCCTCTATCCTAAGAGAAGCAATCCATGCACCAATCTTATCGAATCAATCACCATCCTCATGATGATCCTTCGATCGGGAGCAATTTAAAATTAACCATCAATGACATGCCTCAAATTCTCAACTCAAGAGAATATATATCATCATCTTATTAATTCTCTGGATGATTTATGGACACATATATTACATGAATGAAATTAACTATCCTAATTAATTAGATCTAGTATAAAATTATGTCTTAAAAAAATTAATGTATCGGTGCGATGGTTTCTAGGACATACATCTAACAATCTTCCACTTACACTAAAATCAATCTACCACAAACCTAAGTCCCATCTTCTCAAAATGTGCTTTAATTTTGGCTAGCTAAATCATTTAGTCAGTGGGTCCACCATATTTCATGGGATCTACTCTGATCCTCAAAGTCTTACTTCTCGAAATAATTACGAATAATCGCTCTTATGTGCTAAGAACTCTAGTGAGACCTTGGCTTCTTAGCTAGAGCTATGGCGCCATCGTTGCTTAAGAACAGTGTTGTGCCATCTTATGACATTACATCTAGTTCTGCAACAAATCAGAATACCTTCTTAGCTATCTCATAAGCAGTGACATACTCAACTTCTAAAATCTATAATAATCGGTTGTTTGAAACTCTTTCAATTTATTAAATCTCATTGCACAAGAAACACATCCAAATGTAGACTCTCTACCATCAACATCCGATTTAAAATCTGAATTATGAATCATTTTATCTTCAATATTTCTTCTCCTTCCAAAGACCATGAGCATATCCTAAGTACTTCTCAAGTACTTAGAAATATTCTTCACAGCTATCCAGTACTCTCAATCTGAATTTAACTGATATCTACTCGTGACACTCATAGCAAGATCTATATCAGATTGTATGTATAGCAAGATATACATGAGGTTCTCTTTAGCCGAAGCATGAGAGATCTAGCTCATGTGTTGAATCTCCTCAAATGTGTCAGAGCACATCTTCTTGGAGAAATCAAACTCATGACATAAGATTAGAAAGCTTTCTAGGAGTTATCCATGCTGAATCCTTTCAACACCTCTTCTATGCATATTTTGTGAAAGATTTAGCATCTCCTTAGGTCTATCTCATAGACCTAGATCTATCTCATTAATCTTTATTGGATGCTTCTCGAGATCCTATATGGAGAATTTGTTTAGACAACTAAATCATAAACCGATGTCAGTATAGAATAACTTTTCTAATCAGAAGGATGTCATCCATGTACAATATGAGGATTGTGACAATACTCCCACTGACCTCTTATAAACATATGTTTTCCTCGAGAAATATTTGATCACATCAAACGATTTGATCGCATCAAATTCATGTTCCTTATCTTCTACGAGGAACACTTCCTCTCTGTTCTCTATCAAAATACTTAAATATCTTTTAGTAGGATCTGAGATTATAAGATAAAGAAAGGACTACATATACTAGCTCAACATCAATAGATTCTATGACTCGTTGCTCTTAAGAGACTTTCTCTTTTAAACTTAATTTTCTTCCATTATTTTTCTCTTGGACAAACTATTTTCCAAGAACATAAAATGTTGGGTCACAATCATATTGTGATCCTTAGGAAGAAAAATAGTATTTTCAAAATCTTTTAGGATACCTTGAAACGAGTCTCATAGACCTAACCTCTAACTTGGTCCACATATCAACACTTGAGATGGGCCGAATATCTTAAACATACCACATCTCATACAATGTGATAGGAAGAACTTAGAGGGAACTCTGTTCATTATGTTAAGCTTATTTCTAGAGAAATAAGGAAAGATCGGTGAAGCTCATCATGGATCGAACTATATCGAATAGAGTCTAATTCCTACCCTCGACACCCCGTCAAGTTAAGGTGCACCAAGAAGAGTCCATTATGAGACTATTATTTTTTGAGATAGATTAAAAACTTTCACTAAAATATACACCTCTTCGATCTCATTGAAGAACCTTAAGAATTTTTTAATTTATTTTTTACTTCATATTCGAATTTTTAAACTTTTCAAAACATTCAGATTTGTATCTCACACATATACCCATAGTCACCAATATGAGTAATGAAGTAAAGAGAATCAACCCTAACTAACTCATCAAATGGGCTGCATACATCAAAACATATCAGGACAAGTTTATAAGTAGTCCTCACCCCATGTCCCACAAAGGATGGTTTGGCCATCTATCCTTGAAGGCAGAATCCATAAATCGAAAATGACTCAAAAGTCGATGAGCCTAGAAGCTCATATCTTTCTAATTTATTTATTCTGTCCTCTTTAATATGGTCAAGCCGAAGGTACCATATATATTTTTGAGTCTATCTCATATTTTAATCTCTCAGATCCAACAGTACTCACTATCTACTCAAATACTAATATCGAACAGATCTAACATACCTTCTGAAGGTATGTCCCTTATCCTTTTCTCTAGATTCTCTAACTGTACAGGAATTCTTCTCCTTGAACTCTTCAAGATCCTATCAGTAGTCACCAACTCAATCAAGGTACAATCGATTTTATTCATATGATAGTTTACTATAAGCTGCCCATATGAATTGGTAAGAGATTACAGAATCAAATCCATTCGCAATTCCTTGTGCTTGAACATACTGAGCTTCTCAAGCTCATCCAAATTCTTATCATTATCAAACAATGATCATGAACTGATTAGTCTTTGATCAATGTCGGATGGTTTGATGACCTAGGGATATTTTGGTTAGCTCAACTTCTCGAAACTTAAAACCATTTTAGATTTCAGAGCTAATCTTTATAACTTGATCGGTTAGTCAATTGATTTTAAGTTGTAAGGATTGAAAGCCGATTTTAATTCTATTAGAGAGTAGAGATTCTAGTTAAATATTTATACTTGATTTTATATTTATTCTAGGAACTTTTAAATAAATATGCTCCTACTAATTTTTCAGATCCCAATACTCCTCGAGTTGGAAAGCGAAAACCCCTTTGTGAGTTAGGGTTTCTAGCAGATACTATGGTCCCATTGATTGCCAAACCACCTCATCTGACAGATCTTAGTGAATGTGTCAACTAATGAGAGGATAACTCTTGCCCAATGCTTCTCAAGTAAATTACAGCGGATTTGGTCTCTAAGTTTTGAGATCTCATCTGACAAACCTTGACCTCATTTTTAGTTAAGTCAGACCTACCATTGAGCATGAGTGAAGCCATTATTGTACCCTCATCTGATAGATCTTGAGCCCAACCCATTTCCACCCGCATATATAGTGGTTGCTTTTCTCTTGATGCAACTAGACCACTATATCCAATCAAGATCAATCAACATCAAAAAGGGCACGGCACTGTACAATGGTAAAAGATCCCTCGACAAAATATTATTGAGAAGATTTTAATTTAGATCTCTTTAATCCTTTAATTATTAATTTACATCTTATATAAATCCATAATTATAATGGATCCAATCCTAATTAGTCATAACTGTTATGACTAATACTAAGAGCATGGACTAGCTTGAATCATCAAGTAACCACATCAAGACTAATCAACCAAATTAGCTAGATAAGTGTAAGATCGGTGGAGATCCTCCCGTTACTTTCTTAGACACCAATAAATTGGTCAAGTCAGCGAATGAAATCAAGTAAATAACCACCTCTCTTTAAACCACTTTTTTAGACACCAAAAGGTCAATCAATTTCGAATTAGTTAGCTTATGTAACTCAGGCTTGAGCTACTGAGCCAAATCAGATCTTTGAGTTAATCGATCTAATATAAACCTATTAATCGATATGACAAATCTACAATTATTGGGTTGATCTTGAGCACTCTTGATCTAATTTTAATCAACTCTTGATTGGATTAATGGATCAACTGCTCATCTCGATTGAGCCCTACTATGTACAGATCGATTATCCAAAAGTAATCAAATTACTAGACCTAATTAAACTATCCAAACCCAAACCCTCATATTTTATGCTTAAGATTAAGATCTTCAATTCTCAATTTCAGATTCTTAATTAAGTACATTATGAACATAAGGTAGTTTAGATGTCAAAACTACTTTCACATCTAAACTAATAATTTATGTATCTTATACATAAATCTAAGATTTTAAATTAAAGGATCTCATCTCACATCATCCTAGGATAACCATTCAACATAATCTCCATTATGCCAGGGCAACCATATGTCAAGATGATTTCGATTAACCCAATCAATTTAGATCTAATCTAAAATAGATTTATCAATCATACATCTCATGTATATATAGATCTAATAACATGCATCTCATGCAATGTCAAATCAGATTATGCATCTTATACATAACTACATCTACACATATCACATATGCATATCAGTTATACATCTTATATATATTTAGATCTAATAAATCATATGTATTTAAATTAGATCTAATCTAATTTATTAAATTTGATTTTTAGATCTAAAGATTTAATTTTCATATCTAAGTAACATGCATGTGAAATAAAACCATGACTCTAATACCATTTGAAGGAAGTCCGACTTCTGGAATATACATGCAGAGATTAGAACTTGCAGATTTTAATTTTAAAAATATGAATGTATCAAAATTAAAACTAACCTAGATTTAAAACTATTTTAAATATAATATGCATAAAATTATAGATCTAATCTACACATGTCAGGAACGTTCACATGCTGAATTAAGATGCTGAAATTAAAAATCAAATTTAGAGCTTTATCTTTATGCGGATAGATCTTCACCATGATCCAATGGTCCGTAGTAATTTGATGAGTTTTCTGCAAAGCTGCACATGTGTTCGGCCTCTATGGATATCCACCGAGACTGATCTGATCAGAAAGATTTGATCTCATCAGGGTGCTAGCTCTCTTACAGAGATCGCTCTCTGGATTGTCAAATCGACTTGATTTTTTGATTCTCTTCTCAAGAGAATCAATCAGATCCATAGGAGAACGATGAAATCAAATCACATCTAATTTTTTTCATTTTCTCTTCTCAAGAGAAATTCAAGATCCACTGAAGAAGATAAGAGATCTAATCTCTTTCTTCTTCCTTTCTTGTCCAACTCTTGGACTAGATCTAAAAAGATAGAGGAGAACCGTTTATGTCCATCTCATAGACCAAAAAGGAGAGAAAAATCAGATCAAATTTAATTTAATATCCAACTCTTGGATATGTTTGGGAGAGAGGAAGAGGGAGACATGTCCAACTTTTGGACAAGGGAGAGAGAAAGAGAGTTACCTTCAACAACCAACTATTGGTTGTAAGAAAGAAGAGATAAGAAGGAGGTGCCCACAATTTTTT
>KE504772.1:785892-795931 GCA_000441515.1 Elaeis oleifera | reverse complement strand
TAATATAATATATATATATATTATGTATTATTATATATATATATGTATGTATATATATATATATAAAGTTCACTTAACCCTTTATTAATGAAGCCATCAGGCTATTGTTAACATTTACTTAATGCTGCCATGCCTATAAAACTTCTCTGAACAATTTACTATGGTTTCTGGTTTAAAGGAGGTCTAAATCTAGCATGGTTCTCTTATTCCTTTTCTGCCATGCAAACTTCAAGCCCAACATTCTTTCGAAATCATTTCAAGCCCAAGTTTAACATCCACTATAAAACAACTTGCTATACAAATACAAAAGGCAAACTTGTGCCCTTAGTTGGAAGCCATGTTCAAAGTATTTCTTTGGTTTGAAGATCTTACATTGTCAAGTAAACAACTAAATCCAAGCTTACCATTTATTTTCATTATCACAAGCCATATATAAATGAAACAAAAGAACAAGCACAAAGCTGGAGGAGCCAAGCTTGAAACAGGCCAAAAGAAAGGAGAAAATGTTGATCTATAAAGCATCATGCCTTTATGATTGATTTGTTCCTGTTCGGGCTCAGGTTCTGGCTCTGCCGGTGCTTGCTCTTCCTCTTGCTCTTGCTCTTGCTCGGCAGCACTTCGTTTCATCGAAGCAGCCTTGATTACATGATTGTAGCTTCCCTTCTCCTTGAACAACTGCGCAAAGTGGTGTTTGCAGTAGAGGATGCCATCAATCGCAGCATAGGATGAAGGTGTAAGGGTGCACCCCCCATGGGAGCACTTGAAACAGGTCTTGTGGTACGACTCTCCCTCCACAGTTATCTGCCACAACAAAGAGAAAATTGTGAGAAGCTCTGTTAAGTATCTTATTTAACTTCTCTAACATATGATGGGAGATACAGCAAACCTTTTCCAGAGGGTATGCTGTTTTCTTGCAGCTGGCACACTTGTCTTGGGTCCCAGAGAACATGTAGGACACCTTGCTTGGAGTCCTATTCTGCCAAGTAAGAATATATTACATTAGCCATGTGTTGATGATGACATTGTGATTAGTTACTTCCTAGAGGAACAAAGTGAAAAGAGAAATTTGGATGATAAAGCTTGAAGTCATTAGTGTACCAGTTCATTCTTATCCCCAGATTTTGCACCTGAGCACGACAGAACCGACATCAAGCCATGAAACATTCATCAGAAAGAAGTTACTGATTAATACTGAGAATCTTAGCTGAAGAAATGATCCGAATATTTATAGATGGCAAATAAAAAGTATGTAAAATATGGAAGATTCTCATTTTTAAGGTTGAGAAAAGCATAAAGTTCTAAGAAGGATGAATATTTTACCTGTTGGGAATTTTTGGTGAAGCTGCCGGTCTCCTTAAAGAGCTGTTCAAAGTGAGGTTTGCAGTAGAGTACTCCATCCATGGAAGAGTAGCTGCACATCTGATGACATGCCCATACAACATATAGAATGTAATTTTAGCCTAATGAAAAGCAACTAAAAGGCATAGCATGTTGCTACATTAAGGCCATTACTCAAAACCAAATCAAAACAACCATATAACTTGAAAAATACAAAACCTGGTTTCAGAGTTAAATTATTGATATGCGGCAACAATTATTAGCCATCCCATAACAATAGCATCTTATAATAGCAAATTAACTTTTCTCAGAAAATTAAAATAGCAAATTAGAAGTATTTTGAGCATTTTACATTTAGATGATGCAATATTGCATTTAAGAATTAAACTTACGGCTAAAATATGACATCAATATAAATAATTCATACTCAATTCTCAGGGGAAAAAATTGTTGTCAGAAACAGCCATGATGGCCCATATATGCTTCTATCAACATCATAATTCATATACAATGGCCATTCTCTTGTAGTCCATTATATGTGTTTATATATATATAACATGATGTAGCTTAAAAGTGCTATAAGGGCCCTTGGTGTTAAAATGGCTAGTAAGTTGCAACCCTAGGTTATTTTGACGCATCAAAAACCAACTAGAGATTTGCAACACATAACTCTATTTTCTTTTCATTTTAGACAAAATCATGCACGACGTAGCTGCGAGAAATAACATATAAATGGCAACAATTTGATATATAAATACAGCTTGAGAATTGAGCCTACCGTAAGATTTCCTCTGCAGTGGCTGCACTTGAAGCAGGTCTTGTGATAGGGAACCCCATCCGCCGTCAAGAGATCGATGAAATGGACGGTCTTGTCGCATGCCTTACATTTATCCTGGGTGCCACTGAAAGACATGGCGATAGTTCAAAAGAAATATTCTAGTTTGCAAGGGTAGAAGATGGAAGCCCAAGAGATCAAAGCACCAAATCAAGCAGCACTATCTTCTTTATACGTTCATGTATTAGATAATATTGAAAAAGAAGAAAATAGGTCAGCTGGCAATGGAAGTCCAGTGGTGAATCTTTGCCTCTCAATCTGCAATGAAGAGAAGCAGTCGAAAGGTGAGAAAGAAGAAGAGAATAGAGAGAAGAAATAAGATGAGGTGAAAGAGGTGGAGGAATTATAGGAGAGGGAAGCGGAGGGGTGTAAGCTACAAACCACAAAGACAAAGTCAAATAGGGAAGATAAAGGAACGGTGTCACGTTCCATAGTATCTATATTCTGTAGTATACAAGGAATCCAAAATTTTTAATGGCTATCACCATTTGACCGTGTCCTAGACTATTTTGTTGCCTAATAATAGTTTTTTTTTCCTTTTTTGGGCATACAAATATATTTATACATCCAACACGTAAAAAACTACCTTAAGAGATCCTCGAGTAGTGCGAGTTATCTGCAACTTTGGTCTGAGGAAATTCCTGAAAGTGGGGAAGACGGCAAAGTCTCGTAACTGGCTTCATGGGTTTCATTTATTTACCTTTTTGTTCAAAGACTGGCCTAAATAGAATTGATTGCGACCCAAAAAAACAGCAAGAATTGAATAAAGTCTCATTGCCTATTAGTTTTTTCACTTTCTTATCATCACACTAATCAAATCCAATGTATTACATGAGCATGGCTCATAACTACACGGTATATAATATCGACAATATCTCTGCTGGTTCTTTTCTTGGTAAATGATCTGTAGTGGTTCTTTAGTTGATGAAACTCAAGTTTTTGAATGTGTAGATGCAACTGAATCATGAGAAGATAGCATGCCTGCTTTTTCAGAATAACTGGCCTCTTATATGACTCCATCCAAGTTGCATCCCTTTGACAAATCAAGTAGGAATATCTGATCATGCCTTCCAATTCTTTTGCCTTATAAAATTTGTTTAGTGCTAGTAAGAGACAGACCTTTTAATGGTGGGGGAGTATGGAAGTCGTGTTCACAGGTGGCAAGTAGGAATTTGCATCCCTAATTTAATTGGAATTGCGACGAATTATGCATGCCAATTGCCAAGTCACATCTCCAAGTCTTTGTAACTTCTGGTTATTTTTTTTTTGGCTCTTTGCTGTTAACTGTTATGGTTTCTCAAAATGTCAAAGTATTACGAAAAGGTGAATATGGGAAGCATTTATTAACTTTATTCACCATGTACATGTTCAAGAACTCTCATTCAAAGTACTGTACTATATATGCGGGCATTCAACTAAAGATTACAAACTCTTACCTAAAATAAATAAACAAATAAAGATTACAGAGGCGTGGTACAATATAACTTTAGGTCTAGGCACTGATCCACTTTTAACATTTTCCATCTCACAGATAAAGTCCATCTGAATTCTAGTTGGAAGTTTGTTTGAGTAAGCCCGAGGCTATAAAATGGATTTCAAAATATTCAGATAGAGGCATATTTAAACTGAAATATTATACGATGCGCTATCATTGTAGGTTGTTCTAACTAACTTTCAACTAGATATAATACTTACAGAGTCGATACAACAGTTGCATAATTTATTTTAAAATTAACAAAATATCATAATATGTCAACACTATACAGCAATTACAGTCTTTAGATCAGAGAATCGTCATATGATTATAACGTTATGATGATCATAACGTATAATGGTGGTCATTATCTGCCACAAATGTTAACAACTAATTTGACTGCTGTGCCATTGCCACCATCCTACATGGCTGCCTGCCTCCGACGATGAAGTGTCCAATCAAGATCAGATGGTTGTAATCATCGACACGTCGATGCACATGGTAACGTCTCATCACATTAACCTTCTTGTGGTGGGAGTATGCAGTCCCAAAATCTCCACATCTCCTCCCCTCCTGTAAGATTTGGGATGGATTCTAATCCCACTTTTGATAATTATAGAAGCCGGTGGAGACTTACAAATCAAATGAATGCCTTCATCAGACCCACCACCACAGACTGCAGCACCTTGATCCACACAGTTAAACCCATGGGCCACAGGCTACCTATGCTTGCAGTGATGGGATGACTGGCTCCAACATTCTTCCAACCAGTTCTGAACTTTGGCTAAAATTAGCTTTTTTTTTTACTTGCTATGTAGATGAAAATAGATTTCTATCAAACTATCATCATTTTGCTTTCTTCTTTACATCAAGGGGACCAAGGTTCAGATTGAACTCCTAGACCAGCAAGAGACAAATTCTGACATTTGAAAAGTAAAGATTCCATGTTCTGGCCCTTCAGCAACCTCAATATTATTACTTAGAAAGAAAAAGGATGAAAGCATTGATTGTGTTTCCTTTTCTCTCTCTCTCTTTTTTTTTTTTAAGTATGAGAAAATCACCCCACATCTTTTGGAGTTGAACATTTTTGTTACTTTCCAAAGGAACAAACAACAGATTGACAGTACCTGTTGCAACACTCACATTGTTTGAGTTTCAGCAATTCAGAACAAAGTGGCGAACTGTTGAGTAAGCGACGTAGCCAAGAGCAAGAAAAATTGAGTTCATAGTAAAGGGAGGAACCTGGAAGATGAATGAGATTTATTATAAGGCCCTAGAAGAGAGCCAAGACCGGTCGGCGATGGAGCCCTTATAAACCAGAGAAAATGAAGTTTTGAATAGTGACCATTTGAACAGTACCATTGTGCTTTGAGATTACCGTTGTGGCCAATTTTCTGTTGATCGCCGGTGATCTAGCTAGCCGGAGTGCTCGTAGTTGCCGGAAGTTATGGCGAACTCTTCAGTGAATCGTCCGGCAGCCTCGAAGAGGGGTGTTGTATAGCATTTGAACTAGAGAAGGGCGGTGGATGGCCGCTCGGTGTAGATCTCACCGGAGCCAACGCTGGAGGAAGTGGGGGACCTCGTCAAATGGTTCACGGAGATGGTTCTATTCCTAGAGGAGGAGTTGAGGCAGGAAGCATCGAGTTGGGCGGAGTCGGTCGTGGTGGCCAGGTGCTTTGGTCGAAGGGTGGCGATGGAGGCAATTGTGCAGGGGTTCCGGCTACATGTGGGGCTAAAAGGAGAGATCACGAGGCATGGGCTTCGAAGGAGATTCTATCTCTTCAAGTTCAAAGAGGCCGCCGAATGTGATCGGATTCTCAATCGGCCATGGGTGGTGGCTGGGTAGGTGGCCGCGGTCGAGCCTTGGCACCCTAGTTTCCTTCCATAGGAGGGGGCGATCACTGCGTCCCTTGTGTGGATCCGCTTGCCGGAACTTCCAATGAAGTTTTGGGGTGAGGCGGCGCTGCAGAGACTTCTGAATCTGGCTGGTGAGTTCCTCTCAGTGGACAACTATATGGCTGAGAGGAGACGAGTTGGGTTCGCTCGGGCATGCATCAAAGTAGATCTCTCCCGTCTGCTACATCCGAGAGCTTTGATCATGGGTTCAGAGGGGCCATTGTGGCAACAATTTGTGTATGAGAGCTTGGATGGTCTCTGCTTCCGCTGCGGCCAGTTGCATGGGCCGACAGAGGGTTGCCAGGCTAGTGGAGGAGGTGTTGCATCGACGGAGTCGGGCTCGGAGGTGGGTGCACCGATCAAAATGGAGGAGCTGAGAGCGGCATCGATCGGCCCATGCCTGGGGCCTTGGATGCTGGTAGTGCGTCGATGACAAGCCACTTCGACTGGTGCTAGAAGCGCTTCTGTTTATACCTCTTGCAATCTGAATCTACAAACACAGGCATGAAAGGTTCAATATTGCTTAATAAGCCTAATTCATGAATTGAAATAAACCAAACAAAATAAAAAGGGCTACTAGAAGTGACAACGTAATTGTGACGCAACAACACATTGGCTACTAGAAGTGATAAAGATGCAATGAATAAGGCTTTTTTTATTCATCATTTCTTCTAAAAAAGATATCTAATGCTTCTTAAGAAATAGATAGCAAATAGATATGATTTGATGATAGGTTTAGGGTTGGTTAGAGTTTTGATTTCTGATTTTTAATTTCCAAACCTAAATTTGTTAAATTTGATGTCTCGAGATTCGATCCACGTTGAGCCCACAGCGAGGTCCGCAGTGACGAACAGAGTCCAACGAGTCCAAGATCAGCCCAAATGAAGATCGGATGAAGGAGATACGCTTAATAGAAGATGGCATGAAAATCGGAGCGACGGAGACCGGCGACAGGCCGACGGAGGGGCACGCACGGCGGTGCATGGGATGACTGTGAGCGTGTGGTGCGCGGCCCAGGCCCGGGCGTGCACACGCGTGGGCACGGCCTGCGCAATTTTTCCTCGTGGTCCATGCACGATGTGTGGACCGACGGTCCATGGGGACCCGCGTGGACCAGGCAGGCATGTTCTCTGGGTTTCTTGCGGTCCACATGGATCGAAATATGGTTTCACAAGCATTTCTCATGATTTCTGGGATTTCGATGGATCGGAGACTCCAATTTTGTGTGATCGAATGGCTTGGAGCATTGCCAATCTTGATTTGATGGTTCAGGAAGTTATTTGGTGCTGTTAGGAAGTCAGATTCACTTTGGAGTCAGGATTGAGCTCGATCGAAGGCTATAAATAGGCCTGTGGTGAAACAGGGGCTGTGTGACATGGGTTGCTTTGGTTGTTCGACAGAAGACCCACAGCAGTAGCAGAATGAGAGGCACCGATAGAAAGCAAGAGCAGGGTATTTCAGGCAAACTGTCAAGCAGTGGACAGCAGTTGCTTCAAGGGTTCGAGGGTTTCTTCCTAAAGAGAGAGGTTTTATGAGGAAGAGCTTCTTGTGAGAGAGATATTGGGTATACGAGAATTGAGGATGTGATCTCCTCTTGTAATTTTTTTTTTCTCATAATGAAGCTTGCATGCCCCATAGAGACGAGCTTTTTTTGGCTGATCTACATATTTGATTATTTCTATTTATTTTTCTTTCTTCCTGCTGCGACATGTGGTATCGAAAAGGTCCTATAGAGGTGGTGTCCTACCCAGACATCTCCAACAAGTGATATCAGAGCAAGGCAGTACCATGACACAGATTACAGTAGTGGTGAGCAAGATTGAAGATGGAGAAGACAAGATCAATGAAGATGAAGATCAACAGGTTTGATGGAAAGAGCAATTTTTTTTTATGGTAGACAAGGGTGAAGAACATGCTCATCCAGCAACGATTGATCGATGCTCTCTTATGCGAGGCGAAGCCGACTACCATGGAGGTACAAGATTAGAGGCGGCTCCAGATGCAGACGGTGAGTACGATCTGCTTGTACCTAACGGATGAGGTGATGATCCATGTGCTTGGCGAGACTTTTTCGACGATATTGTAATCGAAGCTCGAGGAGTTGTACATGATAAAATCTCTCACCAATACCCTCTTCCTCTGGAGGCAGTTCTACCAGCTGTGGATGACTGATGGACAAAGCGTGCAGAAGCATTTCAGCCACTTTCAAAAATTCTCACCGACCTCTCCAGCATTGGTGAGAAAGTTAAGAAGCAGACCAAGGCACTGGTCTTGCTAGCATCGCTTTCTCCTTCATATAAGTCCTTGGTGACTGCTCTTCTAGCGGAGAAGAGTACCATCAAGATGGATAAGATCACCACGATAATTCTTCAGAATGAGATTCTCAGGAGGAAGAACCCAGCTTCTAGCTTAGATGGTAGCTCAGTTTTGGTGGTTTCTGGAGGAGTAGGAGGTGGTAGATGGAGCAACAGGAGATCACGACGAGGACGATCCAAGTCCAGGATGAGGGACTTGAGCAAGATCAGATGTTATCGGTGTGACGAGTTGGGGTATCTAGCCAGAGATTGCTCTCAACTCAGAGATTAGATGAGGGCTACTGCAGCGACGACTGGTAGCGGATCAGAGGGTGATGTCCTGGAGATATCTGATGAAATATCTACTTCTTCTCAGTAGTGAATTTTAGATTCTGCATGCACCTATCATGTATATTACAGAGAGAAGCAGTTTGACTCCCTAAAAGTAGTAAGGGCACTATTTATCTATCGGATGGATCGAGCTGTGCGATCAGAGGCATCGAGACGGTCAACTGGAGGACACATGCTGGTGCTGTGAGGAGATTGGAGGAGATCCGATACATATCCAATTTCAAGCAGAATCTTACCTCACTGAGCAAACTGGATTCGAGAAGCTACAAAACAGTAGCTGATGGAGGAATTCTGAAAGTGTTGCGCGGTGATAGGATTATTCTGAAGGGAAGAAGAGGACAAGAAGACATACTATCTGATGGAAAGCTCAGTGCGAGGTGGAGCTTCAGGAGCCAGGAGAAGTTTAGAGCGAGATGGAGCTTCAGGTGGAGGTAGATCGGGCACGAGACGTGAGACTCAAGAGGATGAGAGACGATATCGCAGAGTAATATTTTATTATCACAAGATGATACCTCGAGCAGATCTTAGGTCAGGAAGAGTACAGTATACGATGAAGATGGGATTGAATAGTCTAGCTCGACTCCCATATTTGACCATCCATGATCAACGGATGATTGCCCCAGGACATAGGGGCGAGGAGATCTAAAAGCTCTCAAAGTTAGAAGAAGACCGAATGTCGAGTCAAGATGAAGATTGTTAGATTTGATGTCTCAAGATTCGATCTACACTAAGTCCACAGCGAGGTCTACGATGACGAACAGAGTCCAACGAGCTCAAGATTAGCCCAAACAGAGATCGGATGAAGGAGATACGCTCGATAGAAGATAGCACAAAATCGAAATGACAGAGGCCGATGGCAGCCGGTGGCAAACCAGCGGAGCGGGCACACGCAACGGCGCACAGGATGGCCACGAGCGCACGGTCGAGCGTGTGCGGTGCACAGTCCAGGTCCAGACGTGCGCGCAGTGTTGGAAAATGTGTCCCAAAGTCAATCGTTAGACGATTGTACTCATCTTGTAAATTGTATATGAATTTTTATTAATAAAATTATTTGATATTTTATTACAAATTGACCATATTTGAACTCCTATGTTGTAATGAAGTTCTTAAAACTATTATTAATTGACAAAAGAAGATTTGTCATTAAGTCCTTAAAAAATGTTCGTGGCCAAACGATACACTATTACTAGGACGATAGCGATATCAAGTGTAGGTCGTTGTGTGCCATATGAGTTGGTTATCCTCTTAACCAAAGAGTGTGAAGATACTGTTATGGCATGCAGATAAAATGTAAGAGTACATTCGCATCGAATGTGACCATGTGCCGAGCACTCTGCTGTCAAGAGTAGCCTGTGAAGGGTATGGGTATAAGTGTCTCTCCGATCTGAGACCACCATGGTGACTTATAAGCAACTCACTATATTTTAGTGCGAAACCATCTGAGTTTCTAACTTAGTGACGGAAGGATACTGGATGCAGTCAAGTACTTATCAAATCGATGTGTGAGTCAAGATAGAATTGATCTCTCTGAATTGGTAAGAGATATGCATCAGTGTATCTCAATTTAGCAAAATTTTGGCCAGGATAATCTATGAGATGAATTTTAAAGGTTGAAATACAATGAGGTTGACTTAATTAAGGTTGACAGTTAAACCCTACGTCACCTTGAGTATTTAGGTCAAAGGGATGAATTATACGGTAACCATACGTCAGTAGATTCTAGAAGGTTGCTTTGCAACACTTCAACCTATCCGGTCGTTGGGTCATCATTACTAGATGGTTACATCGATTGGTATAGAAAGTTATTCTTATGCTACCGGCTTAGGTTCGAACCTATGAGGTTACACGCAT
>KE504772.1:757747-775467 GCA_000441515.1 Elaeis oleifera | reverse complement strand
ATATATGACATTTTGAATAATATATATGATTTTTTGTATCTTTATATAACATCCTGAATAATATATATGACTTTTTAATGCCTTATATAACTTTTTGCAAATATATATGACATCTTGAATAATATATATGACTTTCCATGAATATATATGACATTCTAAACAATATATATGACTTTCTATCAATATATGACATCCTGAATAATATATATGATTTTCTGTGAATATATATGATATTCTAAACAATATATATGACTTTCTATGTCTTTATATGATATCCTGTAACCAACAGAAAGTCATATAAGGCATCAAAAAGTCATAATAATCAATGAGATATCGTGTAAAGGTATAAAAATCATATATATTATTCAAAAAACTATATATATTATTCAAGATGTTATATATATCCACGAAAAGTCATATATATTGTTCAGAATGTCATATATATTCATAAAAAGTCATATAAGGCATCAGAAAGCCATATACATTGTTCAAGATGTCATATATATTGATCAGAATATCATGTATATTCATAAAAATCATATAGGTATCAAAAACCATATATATTATTCAAAATATCATATAAAATATAAAAATTATATACATTGTTCAGGATGTCATATATATTGACAGAAAGTCATATAAACCATCAAAAAATTAATATATTGTTCAGAATATCATATTATGATACAGAAAGTCATATATATTATTCATGATGTCATATACAATCACAAAAAGTCATATATATCGTTCAAGATGTCATATATATTCACAGAAAGTCATATACATAATGCATCAGAAAGCTATATATATTGTTCAGAATATCATATAAAGATATAGGAAGTCATATAAGGCATCAGGAAGTCATAATAACCAACATTGTATTATATAAAGATACAGAAAGTTATATATATTATTCAAGATGTTATATATGCTCACAAAAAATCATATAAAGTATCAGGAAGTAATAATATTATTCTTTCTTTGTTCTACGAAGGAAATGATATTTTCGCCAGTACAAATCTAACAAAAAGAGTTCCAGTAGCATTAAATACCTATTCCATTGTTAATTGCACTACATGGTCCCATGCGATTAGGTGGTATGCTCTACGTCAATTTTGTTACACCACACACGGTGTACAAAAATTACTCATTCATTATTCGAATCTCCTGCCATAAGTCTTTTGAATTGGGCCAAGAGTTTTAGGTCAATTGGCCCAATTTGTGCAGAGCCAACGTTCCCAAATTTCCTTGTCCGGCTTGAGCCCAGTTGGGCTTGAAGTCAGGTCCAGGCTCGAGCTCGGGCCAATTTGGAAACAAATATCGGGACTAAGCCCAACGGAAAGCCCAAAATACTCTGAGTAGGGCTTGGGCAGAGGTTTGGCCTGGCGTTGTTCCAGCCTTACACACAAAATGTTGCTTGCAAGGCCATTTTCAAGGTAAGTTGATAAGCGAAAGAAATGGAAAACATGTAACATATTGCATAAGAACTCAAAGCAGGCAATTGGAGCACCAATAAATAGACATGAAGTTATCAATGGTTTCACAATGAAATCATAATTATATAGCAGAACAAAAGAATGCCTGGTGTTCTCTTCCCCCTCCTCCCAGCACTCTTCTCCAAACCAAGCCATTTCAAAAGCCTAAGAGCAAGATTAGATTCTTCAACCAAAAAAAATAATAATAATAAAAGAATCGAAAGCCACTACCAAAGAAAATCATACCCAAATTGAACTATAAAAAGAATGAAACTCTACAGTAGGGATCTCTCTCAAGGTATCTCAAAGAAGAGATAGCAAGGAAAATACTGATATAGACACAAGGTTCAGATTGATTAAAATTTAACCATATTGTCAGGTAAGTTGTGTCTATAACGCCCATCAATCCATAAAATTCCATCTGTTTGGAACTATTTTCTCTTTGAAGCTCTAATTACATGATAGAATGTCTGCATCCTAGAATTATAAAATTCACTGGCAGGATTCCACCTAATTTCTGACAACACATTACAAGCACCTCACTCAGTATTTGCTCATTTATGGTGAATATATGGTCTAACAGTTGACATTAGTTGAACTGAGGGCAAATGATGCCATCATAACCTGGGAAGCCAGAAAAATAAAAATGTGCTGGACCCCAATCCCATGAGAAATGATGGTCATGGCTGATTCTTACCAATAAATGCTATAGTTTTACGAGGGAATGTGATATAATTTTCTAATTTGATCTTTTTTGTGCTTTAATGTTTTTATTTATTTTACATAACATATTTTTTAAAGATGCCAGATCATCAAAATTGTAAAAAATTGAAAATTTATATTGAAGTAACAAATGCTATCAGAGTTCCAGCAATCACCAAACATTTTTGTTGGTGGTTGATTCCACAAATTCAAGTACTCTAGCTAAGTAGGCACACAAGATTGCCAGAGGACTAAGGGCCTGCTAGGATAATCCCAGGCAATCCAACAGGATTCGCAAGAATACTAGCCTAGCAAAATCCATTTCACAGTATTTACAAAAATTTTCAGAGTAGGCCGGTCCAAATCCCATTAGGAGGAACAACATGACCTCACTAGGTCTTTTCTTCCACCCTATAAAAATGGACTGAAAGAGATCCAATTGACAAGGGCTGCACCAGGCCTCATATTCCATAATATTAAACATAATTTGTGCACATTATTTAGATATGCTGGACGGGGCAAGTCTGGTTTCTGCAAGATTTTTAGCACCATCGTACAAGACTATCCAGAACAGGGCCTAAATATAATTAGTGAAGGATTGAACCCTAGGGTCCAACAAGAGCAAGATTTATGAGAAAAATGCAGGTTCTGAAGTGTGTTCCTGTATCAACTTTTTCTTCCTATCAGCGGTAAAGCTGCCTACAACATGCCATTGAGGAGCAAAGCATGCAGGAACAGAGTAAAAAGCGAGAAAATTCATGAAGTTTTGGATATTCCAAACTATTCAATGTGTTAAAATATCTTCTAAGAAAAAAAAAAAAAAAGGAAATAGAAATTTTTCTTTCAGAATCTTAGCATGTGCATAAAATGGCGCATCCACTTGAACTAAAATCCTGACCTTTAACCTCATAAAAGCACTGTATTCAACATATAAACCCACCAATGAGAATATATGATCCTAATCCTAATAATGTAGGAAGGATTGCAAGCTCTCATGGAAAGACCTCAAAGATGCTATGATGCAACAAGTTTTTTGCACGATAACATTGATCTTTGGGAAAAATATTTCACTCAAGTTATAAACAAAATTAGATAATTGATGATGTTTATGCTGATGATCGAACCACTTGCACACAAGCGTTCTTCTCTGCCTCATCTAAAAAAAGATAGTGAATTCTTGTTAAATTTGGAGGTTTGAATTGCAGGTTCTTTTCAACTCTCAGCTATTTCATTTCATATAAGGGCTTCTTTATGGATGTGTGAGGCAGCCACTCACGCATGGATAATGATGCCATGTGAGCAGATTCTGCTGAGATAGGAGTACAGTTTGTGTACATGTGTCTCCCATGCAACCAACTGATTACAGAGAGATCATCTATAATCTAAAAATAAGGCAGGAAGCAGAAAATCCACCAATTATATGCATTAGCAATGGTATCTTCTGGACACAACAAAATGCTCCTTTGGTACTTATCCTTTTTTACTATGAGCCATTCCCTGTAACTTTTCTGATTAGTATGTTCTTTATGGGATTAGCATCAAGTATAATATCAACTGAAATCCAATTTTGAGGTGAAATTCGGATTGTTGATATTTCTACTTCACAAGGTAGAGTAGCACATTGAGAAGATCAAAAAGGAAGAGATGGATAAGAAATATACCAAACCAGGATTTGAAGTGCAAGTGATCAGGCTATCAACCTCCATTTTCTATGTTAACAAAATTTGCTTGGAACTCACAGCATGTAAGGTTGTATGGGTCAGTTTCAACTTTGAATTATCTAAAACATATATAGAGCATCATTATGTTTTTGATAAGGTAGCTCACCCTTTTATCCAAAAGTGGCATAATTCTATGTATTTTTGAAGAGCCTAAGGTAGTGTTTGGATGCTGGTTAAAGGGTGGATAGCATAAAGTTATCCAGCTACCCAGCCAAAGACCACTCAAAAAGTGGTGAATAAACTTATTCGGTCAATGGGTGAAACTTAACCAGGTCAAACTTATCTCAGGGGAAGGGTGAAATAAATTTAACCATCCAAAAGCTCTCTCTAGCTCTCTCTCTCTCTCTCTCTCTACTTTTTTACTTTGTCCACAACTTTATCCCACTAACCACGAGAGTACCAACCAAGTAGCCAATAAAGTTATTTGTTGGTTAGCTGGCTAGAGAGTGAATACCAATGGTTAAAGCTATCCAGAGGGTGGTTGGCTGTTCAGCATCCAAATCAAGCCTTAATGACCAGGACTTCAATGACCACAAGTTCACTTGAAATTTTTGTTCCTATTAAGTTACTGTATTCTATTTCATTTGTACCAAACGCAGCATGTTACACATAATCAAACTGAAGAGCAGGCATGGTATTCCAAATTTTATTGAGTCAAGAAACACAAACTACATTAGTGATGACTTTTAATCCATTGATTTAGGATGCTCGATATAACTTGCAGCCATCTACATTATTAAAATAAATAATCGATGGCAGCAACTGCATCCTATAATCACCATATTGTAAATAAAATCAAAGCCCATACAGACATAGAAAGGGATGCATGCACCCACATTGAACAATGAAAAGGGGCCAATCTGCTGTAAGATGCAATGCAAGACACATGATATTACTACTACCTGAAATAGAAGTGCCATCCAACGACTACGTACACGTTATACATCAACAGAGAGGTTAACCAGAAAGAACCATCTTAATCCTAGCTACCACAGTACCAAAGCTTGAAGGTTTTATTATTGAAAATATTCATGACCTCAATCACTCCTTCCACGTTTGAACTTGGGACAAATTAAAGAAACAGAAGCATCACAGCACAGTAAAGAAATTGCAATCATTCATGAGCTTTTTGAGTGTTTCATGCACAGAAGCAGGGTAAATTGATGGTTTGGAATAAGGAACCATCTATTTGGTGTTCAGTAGATCTGTGCAGTTTGGTGTTCAACAATGTATAAAAGTGGATTTCATGCGCTTTCATGTGGAAAATGGAGGCAGCACAACCTCCTGACACAAGATGAGATCAGACAGAGTCTTCCCATGTCGATCTATTCTTCGAGAACAATTGACACCACCATCAAGAATATTGCGCACCACAACATTCAAAGAATAAATGCCGGTGACTTCATAGATCTCCACCATCACCTGCTCCAGCCGATTGCTTCTCTGCTTGATAGCTTGAGGATCAGGAAATGATGAAGCATCAAGAAGAGGTGACACCACCTCCTTGACCCAATTTGGTGTTATAACCATTTTAAGCCTCTCAATATCTCTTGGGAAATGAGGGATGATGGAGAAGTTCAAGTCATTTCCTTGTCGCCAGCTCTGCTATGTGCAACTTCATATAGAGGAATCTTCTTGTTGGATGGAGCAGCAACTGCAAGTGCTGAGGACACCATGCTGTTTGCATAAATGACTTTTGGAATAACTAATGATTTTGTCTGTTCTCTGTGGGTTTGTTCTGATTCATCATATGCAGCACCTTTAATGCAGTGATGTGTAGAATTTGATCTCATCATTTCTGTTCGCCAGAAATGCATTCACGTTCAACCTACAAAGTACAAACCTCAGGCTAAGTCGCTAAGATGCATTATGGTAAGTTGATACCACAACCACAGACAGTCTCAACTTTATGATTTGTTCTGGAATCCTACTGCAATCTTTTGAATGAGAACAATCAAATTATTGCACAGTTTGACCACTATGGAACAAATTTCTGGCAGATTGGTATAAAATGAAGCCATAAATAGTCATGCCATATTCAGTTGCTGTGGAAGTGAAGGTTATGAAAATGGCCGTGGAGGTCTGTCAATCAACACATGATTCACTCCCATATCCCCACAACATCAATTCCTGTTCCAAAATTCTGTTGAAAAGCAGAGCCATTTTTTGTACCTGTTAAGTTAGGTGAGAAAGTCAACGGAGCTATTTAGAGGCTAAATGGACCCACATAGACTTCAACTGAAACACTGAAATTGTTCGCTGCTTGGACATCTGAAGGCTCTTCCACCAGAATAGATGCAAACAAGCAAACAAATATCAGAAGTTTAGACAGTCAAATTTCACAGCTGATCCAATGCTGGAATCCAAGCTGAGCTGTTGGAGTTGTACAGGAAATATGCATTTGGGTAGCAGGAGGTAAGTATTTGTGAAGAATGATTGACCACCAAAGGGAAGTGTTTGTGAAGAATGAAATCTCTTGAAGTACTTATTTATACCTTACAAAAGCATTTCTTGTCAATCTCTTAGTTCATTATGTCTAATGAATCTACCATCTATGTAAAATGATGAAACTTACCAGTTCCTTTTCAAGAACTATCTCCTTCTTGAGTCCAGTACTGCATTTGAGAACAAATAATTCAGATATGAAGGGTTGACCCCAATGCAAAAGATAGACAATATTCATGTCAACTTGTTTCCAATCATCAAGAAGAAATTAATCCATTTATGGAATTTGCTAGGACAAATTGCACCTGAATATAGCGATCTCATATAAAATATATGACAACCAATTTTTATGCTCATGCATGACGTAAGTTTCAAACTAACATAGGAATAAAGAATTCATGACTTGTGTACCATATTCCACCACCACCAGCTGGTCCATTTGTGTAGAGAGCTGTAAACTCTTCGACAAAGCGAACTGCATGCTCCTTCAGCTTGAATAAACCATCCATACGAAGCCTTATATCCATTACATGCTCCATAGAGTAAGTACCTCTGTTACTTCCAGTTGCTTTCAAGCTGTCATGTCCAATAATATATGAGATGATACAATCTTTAACTCCAGGACATGCTTCATCCATCCATGACCTGACCTAATAGATAATGCAAGCATGTGATGCTTCAATAAGATTGATATGCAACATAATAGTATAAATTTGTAAACTGAATTCTCCTGTCGGGACATTGCTTTAAAGAAATGGCATAAGAAATTTGGACAGTTATCTAACAAGACTGGATTTTCTTTAGAAACTATTTTAAATTAAATGAATTATCTAGATCAGAAAAGCAATTGCATATGCAGATCAAATATGAACTTACTGACCAGAAACTCAGCAGCCTCAGCACGTTTGACACATCTATATCCTCCATAAGATATTTCTCCCCAACTTTTCCATCCGCAATCCTGAAAGACTTGAAAAAACTATTAACATCATCCAAATATATGAATTAGAACAAGGATGGAGCATAAGCTACTAAAATTGTGGGTGGAATCAGTGGGTTCAAGCAGCAGTAATTGCCCTTTGAAAAATTTAGGTATTTACTAGCTTTGCTATAGCTTAGAAATAATTTGCTCCCACAATACGGAATTTTATAGTTTAGGTGTTTAACAATTGTTATTACGGGATGAAAGTTGGATGAGATCCCTGAGCTAGAACTTTGTGGCTGATCTTTGTATGGCTTCTATATAAAGAGGGAGGTGGGAGGTTTTCGTTAAATAACAATTAACAACTAACTGGTTTAAGGGAAGAGGAAGTAAACAATTCTCTCACTTTTTCAATAGAAACTTCTTCCCTTCAGTCCATGCTTCCAACCACCCAACCTTTCCAATTCCTTCATACCTCCTGATGTTTCCAAAATAGAGTTCATACTTAAACGGAAATATGAATGAAGAAAAAAGAACATAAAGGAGATCAGAAACTCGCACAAACTTCAAGGGAAGGAAGAAAAAGAGGAAGATAAACAGCCCATGGATGTTGTTCGGTTGTTCCTTTTCTTTAAAAAAATATTTTGATCTT
Source organism: Elaeis oleifera (assembly GCA_000441515.1). Taxonomy (NCBI): domain Eukaryota; kingdom Viridiplantae; phylum Streptophyta; class Magnoliopsida; order Arecales; family Arecaceae; genus Elaeis; species Elaeis oleifera. The sequence continues at coordinate 767,550 of KE504772.1, read as the reverse complement.
ATATCTATTTTATCCTCCAGTCCTTTGCCATTCCAATAAGAAAGTCTATGACTTCGATGTCCTATTCATTTTCACTTCATTATGCCTTTGCTGCATCTTTCGGTGTATAAAGCTTTTTTTCCCAACACTTTTCTTCTGCTTGCATTCAGAATTATATGTTAATAATGAAAATCTCAGGATAATGAAATCTCTCTGGACTTTGCCTAATTTTTTCTTCCAAAGAGAGAGAGAGAGAATCCAAAAGAGGATGGAAGCATGCCTCAGTCCCATGCTCCATAAAGGCAGTATGAGTCCTTTTGTCTTTTTTTGTACAACACATTGATTTGTATTCACCCATTTGACAAAGGACCGATGAAAATTCTATTCAAGATTTTTTGTTCTTTTACAACCTTTTACCATCCCACCCCCACATTCCCACTTTCCTGTATACAAATAATTTGTTATAAACACTTCTCCTCTGACCATAGTCCAAATTATGTTCTCTTTCCTTTGGTAAAAGAATTCAAAATTTAGTTGTTGATAATGAAAACTCCAAGATGGGATGAAACAAAGGCCTTTTTTCTTCTCTTTTTTAATAACACATTGAATTGTATTACACCCATTTGACACATAACTACTGTATTCCAGAATTTTTAAGAAGTTTTTGCCTCTACAAATCCCTTCCCCTTCCTCCCACCCACCCACAAGCATGCACTCACATGCATGCGTGCTAATGCACGAACACATGCAGGCAGGTATGCAACCTAACAAAGTCATCATTCTTCCATTGAATATAATACCATGAGATGAGCATTACTTGTTCAAATCCTAGCAGCACATGATAGTAAATATTTAGCTTAAAGAATGATGGCAGTTTTAGTGAACCCATTGACTGAAAATTCCCACCGAGTTCGAGCATTACGATCTAGTTTACAACTTCTCTAGTTTGTAAATGAAGCATTCAGAGATACTAACCTGAAACGAATTAAGACCAATATAATTTGAACCACCAAAAGGACATGTAAGTTCCATTATGAGCTATATTGACCTATGGCAGATCATTGGGTCAATTAGGTCTAATGGTGAATCCTTCAAGTGGCAAGATTTAAAGTAACCGCCTCATTATCCTATTGTTATTGGTAATAGTAGTTTTTGTTTTGAAATTCTCTTTATTCACCAACATACTTAGCTAAAGCTATCCAAGTTTCAACAACTTATTCTGTCAATTATAATATAAGAATAAGTCAGCAACACCTTATCAATTTCTATCTTCAATCAACTTGTTGAGTCAAAAATGAATCACATTTATACATGATTAGCTCTCTCATTGCTAATTCAAAGAAGAGGGAAAAAAATTAATCCCTAAGCTTGCAAACCCTAGCTCAGAATAGACTCCCAAACAAACACCCAATTGTCTGATATCCCTTGGATATATGAATCTAGTAGTTCTTCATAAGAGGCCAAGGAACACATGATATACTCAAGAATCCGAAACATGCTACAATTATTTTCCAAAATCATAATATATTTATTCAATGATAAAGATAATTGCATATAAAAATATACACTAAAAACATGGCTTTGTAGGTTGATGCCTAACCAACAAAATATTGTAGATCCATGCCGAATGGAAAAATGGCAATCTTCCCCATAATTTTGTGAAATTTGACTACTATTAATTCCAAAGAAAGGTAAGGAGTTATCCTTGATTCCAAGTGAATTTTTATAGGACAAACGACAAAATTAGAGTCAATTGCCCCAAATAAGAGCTAAAGAGTGAGTTTTCCCAATAGGCAACCAAAAAGAGAGTTAATGCTCTTTTGATTCGATAATAGTGGCATCAAGGGATACCAGCTAGAAGAAACCTAGTTCATAAGGTTCTAAGGTATTGGAGGCGTCCCAAGACTCATCCTCTCACCTGACCGATCAAGTACACCCAGTACAAACTGAGGTATGAACGAGTATTAATTGAGTCTTGAATCCTTGTTCCTTATAGACAAAACCATGATATTGCCAATTAAACAAGATATAGCAAGAGCTACAAACCCCCAAATAGTTGAACATTGCTTCAACATCACTTTATACATTATAGCTCTTTTTACTTCAAGGAGGAAATTCTTAGTGAATCCCAATTCACAAGATTCTCCTTCAAAGATGGGTTCTTACCTTTGGCACTATAACCTGCTCTCACACTTACTCTAGGTTTAACCTACTTACATCTGGCAAACTCTATAGTGTCTTCTTTTATTATAATTTACCCATCCTAAGCTCGATCTGGTACCTTTTGCGTCACTTTGTTACCCAATAATCTAAGCTAAGATCTTACTTTCTCTGACTGGTAGTATACCCTGCTTTGCTTCCTGTAGTTTTTGTTACCCTTTCATCTGCAGGAGACAGAAAGAACCAAAAACAACCGCTTGCTGTCTTTTTTGCATTAGTCATAACACCATCTCATTCCGTGTGAGCTATAGAATTCCACCTAATAACATCTTCTTGATGTAGGATAATTTTACAATTTATGCTATCTTGGTCAATCGCCTTCGTGTAGGCATTATTTCACATATACTCTTCTATTTGACACATGCGAGCAGAACAACCCAGCTATTATAACTCAGTTTCATATCGGTTTCTTTGTCTATGTTCTAACTTAGTTCTAGGTCTAGGACAAGTGGAGAAATATCATGGGATTTGTTCTTTATGTGTTTAAGTTTGACTATGTAATGGGTCACATTCACAATATCAGGAGCTTTGATTTTATTGATACAGATTTTTAAAGGCTTCCAAGTCTATTCAAGAGTTCTCACTCGGTAAGATAATTGGTATCATATTTTTCTAGTAATTTCTTTATAGACCTTCGGAGGTTCCTATGTTTATCTAAGAGTCCTGTTTAGGATAAATATTTGGTAACTTATTTTTTGACTGATTTTGTTCTTTGACAGTTTGACTTATTTTGGTGGCTTTCAAGATAAGGCAACAAAGCTTTGAAAAATATAATTAAAAAGGAGAGAACTACTGGATAAATGATATTGCAGCCATAGGCATACCACACACTGATGTGTGTTCAACCTAACTAGGTCAGAGAGCATCCTTGTAAGACAGTGCCAGGATGCCTATGTTGGTTCTTGCAGAAAGTTGGAGCATTCATGATTTATCTGACCAAATTCAAGGGCTGGAAGCATGTTTTGAGATGGAGTAGAACTCTAATAGAGTTCCATTTTTTAGACATTGATGTAACCTAATTGATTAGTAAGCAGTGACAGAAACTATTTATATCAAGGCAAGAATCACTAGCTTGTCCAATTGAAAACCAGCCATATTCGGAGCAGCAAATCAAGCTGCAGATTTTCTGGCAAAAGTGACAAGATTCCAAGGAAATCCATAACCTTCTTTTATAAAATTTTCTCTGCTATTTTAGAAGAGGATTCAAGAGAAGTAAAGGTTTTTTATACAATATAATTTCATATTTACCCTCCAAAAGAAAAGAATAAAGAGATGATACACGAGTGGCACAAAAGAAAGCAGTTATACACATAAACGCAGCCATATGGCAACCACAAAGTAATTTTGGAAACCAAATTAACTTAATTGAGTCTAGCTACGATTTTGCACCCATTTCCTACTAAAATCATGAAGCAGGTCCACATGTCATAAGAATGAAACAAAGCAGTATATGTGGATAATTGTTTATTGAGAGTTTGAAAATATTAACTAACTTGAACTTGTAAACTGCATATGGATAAAGTATCACTTGTTGCTACTTGAATTAATTTTCTTTCCTTCTTTCCATATAATTTCTTTTTTGCATATTACTCAATAAGCAATAGCTCCTAGGTTACCAGGCAGTCCACCTACATAGCTGCCACCTGAATGTTCAAGGATTCCACTGCCTGGAAACTACCTGTACTCCTTGGACAACTTGACAAAGTCTGAATTTGGAGGGGTGAATTTATCCATTACCACCATCTCTCACTGCCAGCTTAAGGCATTCTCAAGAATTTTAATTCCTTTTGGATAAATTTTTGAGATAATCTTTGTATGCAGGTTTTACTAGTTCTTGATATGAAGAAAAAGAGAGTTAAAGGGCAACTATAAAAATTTATATATGTTTAGCAAGTGGAGGGCATCATTGGTGATGCCAGCACAACTAAATATAATGAACCTAAACCTTGAAACTTAAAAATGGTTATAACTATTGCTGGCACTGAAATTTCAGGTAAACAATCTAAGTTCTGTAAGACTACTTAGAAGAATGGTAGAACCAATTTTTTGTGATAAGAGAAACAATGAGTGTCTGCATAGTAACTAGTTATCTTTCTATGTTACCATCAAAGAATTCATACCAGTGGAATCAATTGCAGAAGTTTGTCAGAGATTTGGATATTAGATGGTTTTGCCCCGTCGCAGAGAACTCTGTTGTTGGATAATGGACAGAAGTAGACATACCGCAAATCTATGATCTGACATATTTTGCTTAGTCAAAATTCTGATGGATCTGCCTATGTATGATGATTATAATTATTATTTTGACTCACCACGTCAGGAGTAATATATGAACCAGGATCTCCAACCTCATAAAGAAGCTGCTGGGCACAAGTGCTACAGTTCAAAACACCTCCACGACCATCTGCCTTTGCTACACATACTTCTCCCTCACAACTAATTTCAGCAAAAGGAAGTGATAAATCTAAAAGTTGTTCAAAAGAAATATCTCGGTTCTTATCTCCTGCTTTAAAACATGCAAACAATTCTAATCAGCAGACGATAGAAAATTGGTGACAGGAAAATGTATTCGCATGCACAAGCAAATTTAGGCTCTACCAAAAGCAAACATGAATTCTACTCTACTGTAGAAATATGATAAACTAAGGGTGTACCTGGATGCATGAAATATCCACCAGTGAGTTGACAACCACACTCAAGAAGATGCCCAGCTAAAGCACCTTGTGCTAGCTGTTTGAAGTCATTCCAGTTCCAACCTAGTTCATATACCTAAATAATGAACTAAAATTGCTCATATTGCTTGTACAACAAGTAAAGCACAGCATAGTCAACAGTTGGTTATGTGTGTCGGTGCATGCATTCTCTAGACGAGTAGATATAATGGTAGGTATTTCAGAGCAAATATAACAATAGCATGTCCATTACAAAATAAGAATTATAAAAACCATCTTGACAAAAGATCACTAGCCAAGAGATCTGCAACTTATATAATATCAAGGATCCAACAAATGCATGCCCACGAAGACAATGGTTTTGTAATATTGTTTTGCTCCATGAAAGAATGCTAGCAAAAGTGGATAAACAATTATTTCATCCATGAAAAGAGAGTGTGATCAAAAACAGTCCATGATTCCAGATGCATCAATCAAATATTGAGAACACTTCAATAAGAACCTTCTTAGTAATTATATAAATATGCATGTAGAGTAGAATGTTAATACAAAATTAGGGTTTGTAAAAGCAATCATGCTTTCAAGATTTTTTTTTAAAAAAATCAAAAAAGAACTTCAAAATTAATATCAATCAGTTCAAGAACTGGGATCATCACTGCCCATCAGCATCATAGCATTTATGCACTTGACAGAGTTCAACCCTCTAATTTGGTCATATTGTGCCTTTAAAAGAGTAAAGAACATTAACATTCTAGAAACAAATTAACTCGGCAGACCTATATACATAGCAATATCTAAAAATTAACTAAACACAAGTTGCCAAGCAGGATTACAGTTTGGGTGGCACTGATCAACCCAACTCAGAATGAGTTGAAACCCAGATGATTATTCTTAAAAACCATTGTTATTTATAATTTCACTTGCTTTCTTAGTTCCAGAATACGCTTTTAACAAATGACGATGGATATGAACTTGAAGCTGAGCAGATGACAGCACCAAGCAGGGTTATGGTTGAAGCTACAGTAACCCAGGTCAACATGCATCAAATTAATCTAGTTGATCATCTTTCAAAGCTTATTGTCACCAATAACTGCAGACATTTTCTAACATTTTTGTCTTCTTAGTTCCAAAAATAAACTTCTCATATACAAAAGCTTTATATAGAGCTTGACACTGAACATCTGTCATTTGCTAATAGAAATAGCATGAATTCACTGATTTGAAGAAAGGGCAGCTTATTGTAGGAGGTCATCATCATTAAACCATATGCATGAACCTGTCTTATTGGAGTCAATTTTGTGTTTCCATCTCCATGATCGTTATGAAGTGGAAATTATGGCAGTGCAATAAAGAGAAGTCAGGGTTGAAGTTGATAAGGGAAGCATCAAGCATCTTTCATGTTGAGGTTTGTAGATTTCAAGTTATTCTAAGGGAAGTTCCCAATCTCATGAGCCATTCTATGTCAGCATTTCAGTGTTGCCTGATCGACATGGGGATGTGGCATTGACCATTTTCTGAATTATTTTTTATATTTCTACTTTGAAATTTGTTTTGGCATTTCAGTTAGTTTTGTTTTTCTGAATAGGGGCTCTTGTACTAATTTTCATTACCAATACAAATTACCACTTAAAATCTAACACATCTTGCTCTACTTTCCTGCATTATTTCTTAATCCCAAAACAATCATATAAATTAGTGATAAAATTTTAGGTATTCTAGGCAATTCTGATTTTTGTTGAACTTTCAAGCAAATAATGGCCAGCTCTTTACCTTAGTTCAATTATCAGGCTTAGCTTTATGCACAAAAGATATCTTTGGAAACACTGAGATGACCATGAATAGCTGAACATAAAAACATTACAGAAAAGCCATTATATCGGACTAGCACAGATGTTGCCAAGTGGGTTACACATACAATCAGAATATGTCATCCATTCGCAGAATCATACTTTTTCATGAGATGAACATGCAGATCTAGCATTCTGCTCATAAAACAGCATGAGGAAGAATGGATGACAGTTTCAGTCTAAAGTAATAGACAGATCAAATTTCATCAGCCATTTGCACAAAAATATCTGGATATAAGAGGTATTGGTCTTTAATTATGATATGTTTAAATGGTATAAATTGAAACTGAGGCTTCCCCAGATATGGAAGTCAAGATTATAAGATAAGAATATCATAGAAAACTTGACCAAAAACCACAAGTTACTGAAATGATTTAATTTTAGTGTACTTAAGAGACATGTTTCTGATAACTATTTTATTAAAGTCCACATAAACAAGATAACACTTAAATACAGAAAAGGCTTTCCCAGAGCTTTTCCCATAGTCCTTGTATCACGAAGAAAAGACATGCACCAGAATTTATACTTGCAGACCATGAAATTATATATTCAGAGAGAATATGTAAATAGAACAATATGGCATGATTGTCGTACCATTGGAGCTAAGAAAAGTGCAGCATCAGCAACTCTAGAAGTAATCACAACATTTGGTTCGTATCTCTCTAGGCATTGAACAATGGGAGCTGCTCCTAGATATGTGCTAATACCCTTCATGCATTCAGTTGAAACATTAGATATATTTCTTGGAACAGTACATATGGACTGTTTATACTATAGAAAGAATACATGTGAATCGCCACTCAACTAATGTATGAAACATCAAAAGCACAGAATGTATGTGCACAGGAATATTGACCACGTAAATGTTAACTACTATCATTGAAAAGCATAACCAGATTTGCTTAAATAGAAGAGCTTGAAAGTCGAAGCCTTCTTGCAAAGATAAGCATGTCCATATGATGATTTGAGTAATACGTTAGGGCCGTTAGGCTCAATATATGCCAAGAGTGTGAATTGTTTAAGTTCAGGAAGTAGGCAAATGTATCGCATTAGGTGCATTATAATTCAGACAACTCAATTTTGGTGCGAGATCAAATACAGCAATGATAAAAATGTCATTTTCAGAAGTTATCAAATGAAAACTTAACCAGAAGAAGAACTACTTGGGAAATAAAATTTAATCAGATAGGGGCAAAACCACATTTTAATTCCAATAATTTATGCAGAGATAACAGTATGGTCTTTAATAAAAATTTTGAAAAAAAAAAAAGAAAGAAAGAAGGTGGTTTTCGATAATAATGGGGGAACCAAGTTAATTGGTTAACCAGTCAATAGGTCATCTAATAAGGAAATACCTTTATGTGAGAATTCTGATAAGGAAATATCAAATGATTGACTCACTAATAAGGAAAAAAACGCCATACAAACTGGTGTCAACTATCATTTAATTGAATTATGGGCCACACTAGAAACCACAGTGTCTAGTGTCTACTGTTGTTAATGAAAGAGCGAAGAAGCATGTAAAAGTGGGAAAGGAGATATAAAAAGAGTACTAAATTCGGGAAGAAAATAGTTCATAGAATTATATGGGGCATTTTGGGAAACACACAGGAAATGATAGCATGAACACTGCATGGTAATTATTTTCTTCAGTAGTTTCCCCATAGTTACTCATCAGTTCTTTAAGTGTCTCTTTTTGGGCAGACTGGTTTACTTTTCAAACTTGGTTGCATATGAATTATGTTTTCCAGCAACTAACAGCATAAGGTGATGTAAGAAAGATTTCAGAAAAAGATAAAAACATCTAAAGAGCAATTCTCATGGTCGTTGTTTTCTTTCTTGGGCAACTCATGAAAGATGGGAAGGGGAAAATTACATGGTTTTATGGACGTGGAGAAGGTAATATTATGAAGTAGGCGTCAAAGAAGCAAAGAGAATTTAAATGGTATTTTGACAATAACAGAGGCAGGCATCCTTATTATAACAAGAAAAAAAAAGATTCTACAGATGCGAAGGCTAGACCACAACAGAAATCAAGACAACATTTCTTTTATATTGTGATATGTCATAATGATAGTTTTTGGCAAATATAATGTTACAAATGAAACAATACTGGTGGGCACCTTGTATATCAATGCCCATTAAAAGATCCATGCATGTGTATAATTAATTATTTTGAAATCCAAGAGTAAATTTATCTTGCAGCTCCCAGAATAAAAAGGTACATACCATCATTGGATTTGGTGGAAAAGCTTTGGAACAAAATACTGCAGAACTAAAACAAATTCCAGGAATTTTGATGGAAGTAAAATATGAAAACACAATCCAGGTAAAATTGATAGCCACAAACATGATCACACTTGCTGCAATAACTTTTTTTTTTTTTAAAGAAAGAAATGCAGACAGAGAAGTGAACATGTCTAGTACAGATGGATGGATCATGGACCCAGTCAGCATGTGATTTTCGTTCTACTGATGAATGTGCAGTACTTCTGTATGAGGCATGGAGTAAAAATTCATTAAAACACTCATAAAACACCAAAAGGTTCAAAATTACAGGGTACAGAATGTTGGGAAATAAAAGGTTTAATGCACGTGTAACATAGCTAGACAAGTTCACTGTAGAACTGGATGCAATGTAGAACACATTTCTTGGTGCTGCACAAGTTAAGGAAATGGTGGTGGAAACCTGATTAGGTGACATAAGAACGTGCAGTAGTGAATCAGTGATATTATGAGCATAATCAACGAAAACCAAAGAAGCAGCTTAAAACAAGAGGGACACAGATCTGTGTCCAAAGACCAAGAAAAAGATAAGGAGAAAATATAATATGGATAGCAGTTGTGTAAAAAGATATGCAAAAGCTATACTGAAGAAGGATGTAGCCTCTCAAGAGTAACAAATGGTGATGACGAATCAACAAATGGATTTTGGTTATGGTTATGTTATATATGCTAGTATATGCATATATATAATATGTGTAGCAAGGTATGCTGAACCGGTACCGCCAGCCGTATCGACAGGCCGGCGGTATGGTTCGGTACAGTTTCGTACCGTACCGAACCGATGAAGGCAAGCGGACCC
>KE504772.1:698052-743774 GCA_000441515.1 Elaeis oleifera | reverse complement strand
ATATTATTATAAGATAGACATAATCGACCCATCTTGCATAAAAATAAAATAAATATAATATTTTAATATATAAAATATTATATAATATCATCATCGTGTTATTATATTGTGTAATATGCCACTACATTGTAGAGTAAGAGGGTCTGAATACATCTAGATGAAATAGATAAAAATTAAATTAAAATTTTTTGTATATATATCTTTCTAAATATTCAAATTTGTATGAATATTTTCATAAAATTACTATTTATATATATATCGTTATAAATTTCTTTTGCATATCTATTTATAAAGATATTTTAGTCATTTAAATTTAACCATTAATTTTTTAATGACATTAAATGATGTGGGTTTATATGCAAAAATATATATATAAAAAAAATATGCATGCAAAACAAGTATTTTATGAAGGTATACATACAAATATCAATTTCGAAAAGATATGCATGCAAATTTGAATATTTAAGAGTGTATACATGCAAAAAATCTTTTTTAGAATAAGATCTAATGGTCATATTAGAAGGAGATTCCTAAAATCATATTTATTCAAACCCTCCTCCTCCTATTTTATTACCTTTGTTAATGATGTCGAACCTCTCTCCTCCCTTGATTTTGAAAGTAGTCTACAGGGACTACCATTAGTTTAGTATTTTCTAGATACATTGCTGTTAATCAATGATTTTTGTTTCTCTTTATTTCTAATTTTTAACTATCTATATTTAGCTAGATGGCAAGATAATTATCCACGGATATGTATCTATCTAAATTTAGAAAAATTATTGGTTAGAATTATTCTATCAGGTGTATGTTGCCCTATCCAATAAAAACTTACTACATCAATTCTAACCAATGAATTCTCCTGAGTTTGACCCAAAACTTCTTTCGGGCTCAAGAGGATCCGAAGTTGTTTTCTATTGACCTGAACCAGGCCGGATGCCCGACCCGGCTAGATAAGCCTCGTGTTCTCTTTCTTTTTATGATACTCCTGTTTTTCTTTCACAGACCTCGTTTTCTTCCACCGGGGAATCCACCTTCTTTGATTCCCTGTACTCTTTCCGTTATCTTTTCTACATCACCGAACGTCTAAAACTCCTCCATGTTGCAGCTTCGTGGCATCTTATTTCCGCGGGTTATATGGACGGCAGGGCGTCTCCGAGACGTCTTGAGGTCTACCCCTATACAGCCCTACGCCAAACCCAAACTATGGATTTGGTAGGGAATTAAGCCGGCCCAAGCTGCATCCAAAGAGTACACCGAGTCAAAAACAAAAGCGTCTAATAAAGCTAAAACGAGAAAAGAAGGAAGAAAGGAAAACTACTCTTCCTGCGGACCGTGGTGGCCCGTCGTCTCTCTCTCTCTCTCTCATCGAGCCCTCCCTCTTCGCAAATCCGAACGGCTCTGGGGATCCATCGCCATCGCTTCGTCTCAGTACGTCCTCTCTTCTCTCATCGTTCCTTCCCTCGCCCAAAACCCTAATTCTCGTCATCTTCAACGATCAAATTCTTGGGTCCATCGATCGCCATGATCGGATACTTTTAATCATGGTATCAACTGTCCGGTCTTCGATTTCTCTACTCGATTCCATCTGGTATCGAGGGTTTTTGTTGCAAAAAGACGTTGATTTCTTCGCTCGATTCATTTCTGGACCTAATTCCGGTTTCAGAAGTACTCGAGGAATCGCCATGCGAGGCATGCTAGGAATTTAATTTTGACCTGCACGTACCTGATTACTAGGTTCCATTATATGACTATCTGTTAGAAGTCTTTTTATAGGAGAAATTGTAAATTTTGCGAATCGAGATCCTATTCTGAAAGGGGGGGCCCTAGTAAGTGCGCATTCTTCCCAAAGGAGCATCCGTGAGTGTATTTGCCTTCAAAGTATGTGCCATGGAAGAAACATCCGGTGACTGGAAAAGCTATCTGTGGAAAAGTTTAACTTACTCATGCTTAATGATCGATCACTATCAGTTTGAAGTTTGTCCTTGTACTGCTAATGTTTGTATTCAATTGTACATAACATCTGATGAGTGTCATAGTTTCACCGAGTTCACTTTAATATAGATCCGGTTTATCAGGTGACTTATTTTATAACGGATTTCACATTTCGTTTGTTCTTGTTTGTATTTTTTTTTGAATGTACCTGTTGCTAAAGCTATATAAGATCACTAGTTGTTATGTTATCACAACAATTCTCTATGTTCTTACGGATGGTCCGAACAACCATGAAACTGCCCCACTTTATCCTTGATTTATCAACTACAAAAACTATTTGATAGCATGCCTTGCATTGCGACACTAAGGGTGGTGAATGTCCTGTTCCATCCTAGTCCATTTTCTAGCTTGTGTCATTTTGACTCTTGGGACTTTGCTCCATCCAGAGACTTAGGACAGTGGGGCACTTTGCTGTTCCACCGATATTTAAAACCTTGGTTGTTAGTCTTTCCCCATCCCATTTTGACCATATGATTTCTGAGAACCTTTTCAAAAAGGACCTGTATCTATGCTGTAGTCGACCCAGCTCAAGCAGCCTGACAAGATGGTAGGCAGAGCATGTTCATAGGCTTCATCCTCCCAAAAATGCTTATAAGGACTCATGAGGCATGCTGGTTTACTCATATATTATCAAATAAATGATCTTTACCTTTTTAAATTAAGTAATATGAGCTCATGTTTCGAAAGAACACATTATCACCAGTGGAGGCCTTTTTCCCTTAAATTTAATCTTATTTTGTTAAAAAAAAAAGTGTCCTGATGCATGAGGCTGCCACCATTGTGGGGTCTGGGGAGGGCCGGATGTATGTAGTCTTACTTCCATGTGTGGAAAGATATTTCCATGTTTCAAATCCATGACAACCAGGTCTCATTGGAGCAACCTTACTGTCGTGCCAAGTTTATCTTAATTTATTAATGTACCCAAAACCTTTATCTTGATTTACTAAATGTTAGTAATCAGATTAACATAGTTTGATTTTTAAGAACAACAAAGCGAATCCATAGTATGTCAGGGGAAAATTGTAGATGAGTTTTGAAAGTTAATTTTTATTTGTTCATGGGCTTGATTGCTAGTAGGCTGGTTTCTTTTTATTTGCAGAACTCAGAATGCTGACTTTAAAGAAACACTTATCTCAAGCTGGTTGGCAATTTGTAGTATGGTGTATTGGTCATGGTGTTAATACTTAATAGGACTCTTTTAGCTATATAATGGTGATGGCCAAAATTGTCATTTGGTGCTATAACATTCATAATGGACTAGCATTATGCTATTTTCTTAAAATCCCCTTTTGACATGATTTTATTGCTATGTCACAGCACCTGTTTTGAGCCACTATAATAGGAAAATAACAGACGAATTAACATTATATTATATGAACTCTGATATGACAAAATTATGGGCACTATTACGATATTACCCATACAATGCAACAAGCAGCCATGATGTAGTGTAAATAACACCTAATTATTTGTTGTTATATGTAGGCTGAACCATGATTTACATTTTTTTGTGTGCGCACATGTGTGTGCAAAGATAGGGCTTGAATCATTTTATCACTAAGTAAAATGTGGATATATGAATGATCTTACAAAACAAATTAGCAGGCAACTTGCAAGAACTTCTGTGCAAAGCATCAGGCTTGAAAATTTTTATCACCAAATGAAATGTTGATATGTGAATCACAACTTGCAAATTCTTTTTTGAAAGAAGGATCATGTTAACTACATGTGCTTTCTTGATCTTTTCCTGACATATTATCACTGTTTTGCTGTACTGTTATTATTCAATGGTTCTTCCTGTTAATTTTCCCTCTTCATTTATTTAAAACTAAACAAATATAGAGATGGTTCCTTTGACAGTATTGATGTCATTTGCTTTAGGCACGCTTGCAATGCATCGTGTGGGCAGTGCTGGTAACACATCAAATTCATCACGCCCTAGAAGGAAAAACGCTTAACATATGTGCTGAATGACGCAGATGACACGAAGGTATGGTGTGTTTCTCCTCCTTCATTGATTCTCCTTATCATCCTTTTTAGCACCACCTTGCTATAAATGATCATGGCTTTGGGTTTCAAGATTAAGCTGTGGATGTAGGTGTTGGACATATTGTTCCACTTCAGATATTGTCTTTTTGCAGCATTGTGCAGGTGTGAACTGCCTGGCTGTTTAAACCTTTGTCTCCTGATGGCTGTGATTATCTTTTCACGGGGAGCCGTGATGGGACACTGAAGAGATGGGCTTTGACTGATAATGATGCTACCTGCTCGGCAACATTTGAGTCACATGTTGACTGGGTATATTTCCTATTCCATACCTTGGATACTTTTCTACATGTATAATAAGAATCATCTTTCTGTTTCTGCTTGGTATGTTTTATTGTTATCAGATTGTTATTTCTTGTCCCATTTACATCTTCTATACTTTGTAAAATGGATGTCATATGATTTCAACTGTTCTGCCACTTATGTTCTTCACCCAAGTTGATGACTATTTTTATTATCTTACAAATGCTTAGTTTGAAATAAGAATCTTTATTCATTCATGTCATATATAATGATTTTGTCCATGTTTTTGAAATTTACTTGATTTTATTATTTAATTAGACCTATCTAAGGTGACTCTTACTTGGGAGGAGACTCTCAATTACGTGGAAAAATTTGTGATGTTCTTACTCTATTGTATCAATTTTGGCCTTGCTTAGCTATATATATTAACTCGTGGTCTCAAACTTTTATATACACAATGCATTGGCATGTGTATTACCTGACCTATTGTGAATCTAACCTAATTTTCTACCAAAGTCTCCCAACCAGTTTCACCCATATTTAGTGTATATTCTGTACTTTTTAACCAACCGAACCTATGAAACCTATATTTCTAAAGATTCTAGCCAACCAATCCAAATGTCATCTGTGTCTGATAAACTGCAAACTTTTCTTAACTAATTGTCTCTTGAGCTAACAGAACTTGACCAACCTTACATGACCTGACTAAATTTATGCAGTTAAGTTAATTGATGGGTTAGATCAAGTTATGGTTGGGTATTTTGTTGGTTGGCCCTAACTTGACATAACCCCAAACTGCATCCAAGTAGGAGGAGGTGCAAGTTCGAGTAGCAGGAATAATGTCTTTTCTTCTTTTTTTCCATTGGATTTTCTTCAAATTTGAGAGAGGGTGGTTTCTCTCCCCTATTTGTTTGACAGATATAACTGTGACCTATTTCTGTGGGCATGATATGTAGTCTTGCATGCAGGCCAAAAGGAAAAGAAAGAAAAAATGAACTACGAAGATGATAAATATATCTACTTTATTCTATCACTTTTTTTTGGTAGTAATTTTGTCACTCATGGTATGCCATAGGTACCGCTGTGTACTGATCATACTAATACTGCACTAGTATGCAGTTCATGGGATGTACCAAATGTTGATACACCAAATCAACCCCTGTACCTAGTGTACCGACACCATACTAGGATGGCACCGGTATGGGGTTTGATATTGAGAAGGCAAACCTTGTTGTCACCTGTTTGCGAAGACATTCACAACAAAAAAAGGGGAGCTTAGACATGATCAAATACAAAATATTTAATGTCTTCACTAGGAAGCTTATGCAAGAATAAGCAATATTTGAGGTACTCAATAGTATTTGATGTTGAAATGTGTGGGCCAGCTAGACAAAGAACTAATAGTGGTGTGGAGCTACAATCGCAAACAAACCTATCATATCAGAGGTCCATATTCTAATGGAACTAGGCATTCATATGTGGCCATGTTGTGACATACTCTCTCTCTCTCCCTCCTCTCTCTCTCTCTGAGAACTAGGATGGGAGGAATTGGGTGAGGGCAGGATTTGAACCCATGTCACAAGCATCAAATCCAGCGACTTTACCAATTGAGCTAGTCGGCACCCTCTACTTTGGAGGGGTCAGTTGGGTCTTGTCATTGACACATTGTTTCAAAAGTTGTTAGATCATTTCCAGTTTATTAGGGAAATTGTGTGTTTGTTATTGCAGGCATTTCTCTATCTGAAAGAGTCTTATTTAGACATGTGTATGCATTAGGTTAGTTTGAGTTTCATCCAACATGTCCCGCTGCTAGGTTTCTTTTAATATCTCTATCAGTGGATTTGATGGAGTTGACAAATCTGTTCAATATTTTTATAATTAATAAGCTCTATGCTTTGCAAAATTGGTGAATAAGAATCTTATTTATAGAGCACTTTCACATCTTTCTTTCTTTTCTTTACTATCTGATTTCATATGTCATTTATGTGCAAAATGTGTGCTCAAGTTCTTGGCTTAAATAGGCTAATAAGTAAATTAAATATGAAAGATATTAATAGATGATAATCTTTCCGGTTAAAGTTGACCTCCCCAACTATGCCCTACATAGAGTGGAATGGAGGAAAAGGATTCATGTGGCTGACTCCAACTAGTTTGGTATTAAGGCTTAATTGAGTTGAGTTTCTCATCACCCAACTTGCCCTATACCTAAAGCTTCTCTGAAAGGTTTGCCGGTTTTGTTTCGTAGAGAATATAAGGCCCAGGTAAATTTAGTAGTCTAATAGTGCAAATACATAGCTTCTTTATTTTGCTGCAAAGACAAGGAATTTGAACACTTCCTTGATTTTGAGTATTTTTAAGTTTTATGCTGTCTCCTTTTATCATCTACCTTTATCCTCTAAGTCATCTTTTAAGCCTAAAGCCCTAAACATAAACTGATAGTGTCTCCATTCTATAAAGGTTGGGATTTCTTGTTCGTAAAATGATCCTTCAAAGTTAAATTTTACAACTTTATGGTTAGCTGTCATCCTACTGCCATTGTTGCCAATCAATGCCGGGTTATTGAGGCTTGCTGTCGGACCTATCCTAGGTATTTTGGAAAGACAACAGTTCTTCGAGTTTTACATGGGACATTTTCTTCGCATCTTCGTACATCTATTTGGATCCAATGGCCTATGTTCTTTGCTTTAACTAGCTGAAACTGGATATGCCATTGTCAACCTAATGGGATCGATTAGTGGTATGAGATTTACCTAATTCTTAAAAATAGAGGGCTTTTAAATATCTTCTCTCTCTTTAGGTCTCTATAGGAGAAAAGCCTCGGATAAGGGACTCTGCCACTCCGTTTGAAAGAGAGTGGCCTTTATCATCGAATTCAGTTATTAAGCTGACTTAAGCCATTCCTCTTCTCTTTGGAGAGAATGGGTCAAGACTCTTGTTGCTCCATCTTTTAGCACCACCAGAGTTGGAAAAAGAAAAAGGCAGTGCCAAGGTCCACGGAATCGATACCATGACCCATGCAGTCAGGTACCGTACTGATACATGGTATGTACTATGTAGTCTGGTGTCAGTTCGATGCCGGTACAGCCATTTAATGTTAAATCTAGAGAGACTTCTCGACAGAGGAGGTGATGGGGAAGGTACAAGGGTTCTGGCAGGCTAGGGGACTTGGTAGTTGACATGGCAATGGTGGAGGAGTCGAAGTAGGGCAGCAGGCCATCGAACTCAGGAGAGCGAGGTGGACAGATTGGAGAGAGGATAGAATGTCATCGGGCATCAATGTCTGTCTATGAGAAGGGAGGGGGAGACAGAGGCTCGAGAGGGTTTGGGTTTGGGGTCGATGGAAAGGTGGGGAGAGGATTTATAAGAGTCTTGGTGGTTCGACCTGGTGAACTAGGCCATTATGGACCTTCTATACTATTTTGAAATGCTGAATCATCCTAGTTTCCTGTTGGTTTGGTGCAGTATGCCCTGAATTGGGCGGTTCAAGACGATCTGGCAAACCTTGAGTACTGTATGAAGTTTTTGAAGGAAGAAAATGAGAGAAGAAGACAGACGGCAAATGGATGCTACCTCTACCCAAGACCTCATTCTCATCTTCCAAATATGCAAATCTGCTTTTGATGATTCTTGTGGTCACTTCTTTGATCTCTACTTCTATCAAAATGCTGTAGTTTTACCTAATTGACAAAATCTTTCCGCCGCACCCCGCCCCCAAAAAAAAAAAAAAAGCTTCTGCGGAGAAGATGGGAAGTTATTAGTCACCAACAATGCCACACAACCAAACAAGGCCTATGCTTCACCAAGCATAGTTTGAAGATGGCCTTTGCTCTTAATTTTGCCAACCTAGAAACAATTAAGAGCAGCTTTTGATTTGGTCCCTGAAGCATGAGACGGAAGTGTATGGATGGTCATAGATTTGGATCTTCTCAAACAGGGTTTGTTTCCTTGGCAGTGCCTTCTAGTCCCTAATGGCAACCTTGTTGAGATTATCTGACCATTGCTGTTCATGCTTGATCATTGGCACCTTCCGCATCAGCTAGTTATCTGAATGGGCCGCTGGCACATGATAGGCGCATGGTTGTCACAGCACTTGACCATGCTGACACATGACAGGTAGGGCTATGAGATGTATAAAAATTTGCATATAACTACTTTTGAAAATCAAATTTCATGAAAATCTATGTTGGTTAGGAATCAAGATTCATTGATAGATTCTATACATTTGTTTTGCTGTCATATATACGCCTATGTGCAGATAATTCTTTTTTAGTTTATCTAGGATAATGCCATCAATTTTCAAGTAAACTAATTTCACACTTCTTTTGCTGTCTTGTATTTGATATTTATAATGCAGGTTAATGATGCTGTTCTGGCTGGTAACACTCTTGTTTCATGTTCATCGGACACCACTGTGAAGGTTCCTATCCTCTAGTAAACTCTTGCCATTTTGCAATCAGTACATTATGTTTCACCATATCAATCTGTATGTATATATTTTTTCCAGACATGGAATTGCTTATCTGATGGTACTTGTATGAGAACGCTTCGTCAACATTCTGACTATGTTATTTGTCTTGCTGCGGCTGAAAAAATGTAATGTTTTATTTTTGAATAATTTCTTAATGCGCAAGCAGCTGACTTTTTAGGCATGCAATTTAATATCTGCTAATCTTTTTTAATTTTCCATGTGTAAATAATTTCTTACTTCTTATAATCACAATGCACCATGTATATCTAGATTTCTGATTCTTGTTCAACACCATGCATTTTAGAGCAATATTGTTGCCTCTGGGGGCCTTGGTGGGGAGGTCTTCATATGGGATATCGAGGCAGCTCTTCTACCAATTGCTAAGTCTGTTGATGCAACAGAAGATGAAATTTCATATGGAAGCACTGGGATTCCTATGACAAGTTTGCGCTGTATCAATACAAGCAATAACATTTCTGTGCATAACAATCAATCACATGGGTATAGTCCAATTGCTGCCAAAGGCCATAAGGAGTCAGTTTATGCCCTTGCAATGAATGATAGTGGAACCTTGCTTGTTCAGGTGGAACTGAAAAGGTATAGTTCAGATTCTTCTTCTTATTGTGTTAGCTTACATAGTACTTGGATGGCCTTGGAACTGCAGGTTTTCTAGCTACATTTTTTATAGTTTTATTATTACGTCTTGTGGCAGTTATATTGAAAACCATTGTTTGATATTTCTGCAGAATATGTTTCTTAAAATATTAGTGATTTTTTATAGGTTGTACGTGTTTGGGATCCAAGAACTGGTTCAAAGAATATGAAACTACGAGGGCATACTGATAACATCAGGGCATTGCTTCTTGATTCAACTGGAAGGTTTGTATTTGTGCTTTGTTTCCACTGAATCTGTAAATCAAATTGGTTTGGATTGTTTCATATCCTAACAAGATAAGTTGATTGGAATTCAAATCGCAATATTTGCCAACTAGGGAACTATTTAATGTTTCTGAAATTCTCATTGGATTTGATTCAAACTTGTCCTTATAATCCTAAGAGGCTTGCTTCATATAATCTGCAGGCTACTAAGCCGAAGTGGGCCTTGATTATCAGGTCGACTCATTGAAGTTCAGCCCCTATTAAGACTTATTGTTTTTAAGCATATAAGAGCTTATTATTTTCATGATATCAACCATATGATTCTTCTCAAGCCATCAACCTTAAAAGAATGAATTCACCTGGACATAAAACTGTAGATCTCATGGGGAATATTATTTTTAGATTATATGAACAAGAATTTATCTTGAAAGAGGCTTTCACATAAATTGTGGAAACATTTATTTTTGAAGTCTTTTACATCAAGATGTGCTTGAATATCCTTAGTTGCAAGCCTATTATATTTATGATACAAAATTATGTGAAAGCTTTAAATACTCACTAAAGACACATAAATGAACTTAAATACAACAATGTTCAAAGTCATGTTGACATGTCCAATATGGCCTCATTAATAGTAATAACATTTGAAGTATAAAGCTAGCCAAAACCATTATTAAATTAATTGCTTTTACAATTCCATCATGCTTTAAGTCAAGGATTAAGGTCCCGACGAGATGTCCTGCGAGAAATTTGGATGGGGTGCCATCTCATGTGTCAGGACACGGCTGTTTCGCTAGCGTCCCAACATCTCAACGTCTCGATTGGGACAACTTAAGACATCTCCTGTCCCAAGTATCGGGATAGGGTGGGATGGCGGTGCATCCTGTTCCATGAAAAAACTGGGACAGCCCCATCCCACAGGATTTAAAACCTTGCTTCAAGTTGTAGTCAAAGTATTGCAGGATCTTATTGGTTTGAATAATCTATCAGCTATGAGACTATCAGCTGTCATGTTTCCTTGACATAATCTGAATACATTTTGCATAAATGCAATAGTCTTATAAAAGCCTGGACTCATTCTGTGGTCCAGCAGTCCATACAGCATGCTCATAGACCTAAAATGTTATATTAATAGGGAATATCTATACAACATATGTAGAGATAATATAAAATTATTCATGGTAACATTGAAACTATAATTATTCATGTAGATCATCTTGTGTAAATGTGATTTTCCTGTGTAGGGCAACCTTTAGATTCAACTAGTCACTACTCACTACCATTTGAGAATGCTGGATTGTTTATGATAATAAAGTCTTTTCCCTCCTTGGGTGCCAGCTTGTTTAGTTGGTAAAGAAAATGGGTATCAATGATCAATGACCATGGTTGCTGTTTCAAAAAGATTAAAAGATAGTTTTCTTTTCTTCCCCTTTCTTCCTGAATTCATCTTGCATAAATGCGGTATTCCAATAAAAGTCTGGACTCATTCTGTGGTTCATACAGCATGCTTATAAACCTAAAGTGTGATATTAATAGAACATCTCTACAACATCATATGTAGAGATAATATGAAATTATTCAATGTAATGTTGAAATTATAATTATTCATGTAGATCATCTCATGTAAATGTGATTTCCAGTGCAGGGCAACCGTTAAATTTAAGTAGTCACTCCCACGTGAGAACGATGGATTGTTTTATGGTAATAAATGTATTTCCTGGGTCCCAGCTTGTTTAGTTGGCAAAAAGACTTTTGGGGTTGGTTACCAATGATGTTGTCTGGGGTCTTGCCTGCACCACTATTATAAGTTTGTTCCCTCAATAAATTGATTGGGGGCCAGAAAACCGTTCTTGTTGTCTCCTAAAAAAAAGGATAGTTTTCTTTTCTTCCCCCTTTCTTCCCGTCTCTACAGTGTCGTGACCTTGGTGGTTTGAATTTTAGTAATAACTCATACAATGCCCTTTGTAGTCTGTGCAAGGTTATAATACGCACCATTGGACAATTGAACAGTGTCTTATTGCCATGAGCCTAAAGCTGGTAGTGTGTTCTGGGCTTCTAGCTATATTACAGTGCTTTTAAGTTCAACCAAGAAGTTGGTCATATAACTACTGGTAAGACTCTACTGTATTGATAATATTGCCTGAATACCCTGCTTATTTGTAAATGTGTTGGAATATGATGAAGGATATTTACACGTGTACAAACCTCTCCAATATGCTTATTGGCTTTATAACCCTGCCCTACAAACACACAGAATTCTGTTGTTTTTTCTGTTTCTATGATATTGCTGCAAGCATTTGGAATTTATTTTAGTGCGTCTAAACAACTTATTAATCTCTCTTTGCAGGTTTTGCTTATCAGGGTCGTCTGACTCCATGATTCGGTAGCAATTCTTCTTCTTCTTCTTCTTCTTCTCTCTCCCTCTCTCAAGTGTCTTTCACATGCTTCTGAGCATGCTCTGTCTAGGTTACTTTTAGCAGAATTGCAAGGATTGTGTTTTGCATCCTTTTCCAAATGATCCTTATTTATCTAAAACTTCTTTTTAGATAATGTTGGATACTTGGTTTCTATTATTTATTGTTGAAGATGAAATGATGAAACTGATCTGTACTCTCTCAACTGTTTTCTTTAGTGCATATGAGGATCTTCCTTCCAAATTTTTAGTTGATATGATCTTTGTAATGTTGTTTTGTGCAGTCTATGGGATCTTGGCCAACAACGTTGTGTACATTCATATGCTGTGCATACAGACTCAGTCTGGGCACTTGCTAGCACTCCATCATTTACCCATGTTTACAGTGGTGGAAGGGACCTTTCTGTAAGTAAATGTTTTAATGGTTATTATGGAAGAGGTTCTCTGCCAACTACCAAGTATTACAATCTGATCCATGCCTGATCTGTTCTTCTTTCCATGACTGTGGAAACCTCAGTTATACCTGACAGACTTGTCAACAAGAGAGAGCATTTTGCTTTGCATGAAAGAACATCCAATTCTACAGATGGCCTTGCAAGATGACAGTATATGGGTTGCAACAACAGATTCTTCTGTACATAAATGGCCAGCTGAAGGGCATAATCCTCAGAAGGTTTTCAAAGAGGTGGCTCATTCTTAGCTGGAAATTTGTCTTTCACAAGGGCGAGGGCTTCTTTAGAAGGATCTGCTCCTGTAAGCATACTTTGCTATAAGTTCATTATTGATGTTTCAGGAGCAAACTCATTTCTATAACCTGGTCACTATCATTGCTAACTTTAATTTGATATTCATTCATTTCATTGGTGTACTTGAATGTATTATAATATGTTAGTGAAGATTCTAAGCAGTACACTTTCCAGTGATTTTTTTGGATATAACTCCTTGCTATTTCTAATTAGTATTTTTAAAACCAAAGTTAAGATCTGGTCTGACCCAATCAGTCTTGACTCTTGGATCGGACTAAAGAGAGACTAGGTCCTAATATGGGGGTGAGACCCTAGGGATGTCAATGGGTACCCTAACCGGTGGCTACCTGCTCCTACCCGCTGGGTAGGGTCCATTTTTTTTTTTTGAAAACCCACCACAGGTTAGATTAGGGTCTTGATTTTGGAAACTTGCAGCAGGTAGGGTCGAGTTGTAGATTTACCCCTAAACCCTACTCTATCCGACCCATTATGTATTTGTATTTACTAAAATACCCCCTTCCATAATAGCATATTTATAAATATACCTACATATATATACCAAATCTGTTAGGAACTTGGGGTTTCTTTTGCTATAGTATGTATCTGTTTGTATTGTACAGATTGATGGTTGAAATAGGTTTTAAAACTTGTTTGATTTAAAATAGGTGTGAAACTTGATAAATTTGAAGCATGCGTTTGCATTGTGCATTTGCTTTGGTGGGTTGTGGGTAGGGTAGGGTACTATCCACCCCCGCATGGGTAGGATAAAGATTTAAAATCCCTATCCACCATGGTGGGTAGGGTCAGGTGGTGGGTAGGGGGGATAGGAGGGTGGATAGGGTACGGATTTAGCAAAATCCATACCCTACCCTATCCATTGACATCCCTATGAGACCCTGTATGTCTCAAGATCGGATCATCTTGGTTTGTCTCGGCCTGTCCAGCCAAGATGGACCAGGACTGGTGCACATTGAGACATCAGATGTCCTAGCATTTCAATAGTTCACCAGGACACCAATTTTTTAGTTTTTTTTCAATAAATTGTTTCTGTTCTTTCTTATTTTAATGGTTACTTGGAGACTTTCTTGTTGTTTATTTCAATGAGCATTTTGTTCATGATACAATTAGTAAGTGCTGTTCATTCAAATTTATTTTTTCACCTACTAGTGTTGGTACCAATATTGGTATGATGAACCCAATCATCATGTCAGAAAACCTGCCCTAAACCCTAAGTTATCACAAGAATGGTATGTATATATATATATATATATATATATCTAAGGTGGTCACCCATCTGTAGAGCTGGGAGGGGAATGTCCTTGTGGCATCCTGCATCCCGTCCCAGCCATGGACCAAGATGAATCTCGAGATTGGGATAAAACCCTTGTTTAAATCTGTGTGGTGAGTCATGAACCAAATATATATACTGGAAGGGATTTTAGTACCCTGAATAAAACCTCAAAACTGTATAAACTTAGGGTAGATATACACACTATTAGCACGTCAGACTGTTTGAAAAATCAGTGCTGTTAACCAAAGTTGTTTACTAAGGCCAAAATGACTTAGATGGCTGTCAGCATGTGGATCACCAGTGGTGGTTCATTGTGTGTGAGCAGCAAATCCTAGCAGGCTGAGAGATGAAAAGTCAAAACATGAATGATTTTGGGTGGCTGCATTCCATATCTGTAAGATAAGTTCACATGGACAAGAAGTGAGGGGAGAGGGAGAAAGAGTGGTGCCATGGATAGATGATGAGATTGCCCATCTTGAAATTTCAGGGCTGCAGGATTCTATTTAAGAGGAGTTATTGTAACCCTGAAATTCTAGAATTGAACGATACGAGCCTTGCTCGATTTTGCCGCTTCCTGCTTCTCCCAGTCTCCGTGCCTTTGTTGAAGAACCATCTAGTGAACATGTTCTATGGACGCAATATAAGCTTCCAAACAGGCTGAAAAGATCAAGGTAAAAGTTGTCATTCACAAATTTTGACTAGCTGTATCTGGATATTTCAGATAAATATCCATAGAATGTTCTTTCTTAAGTGGAATGTAAACAAGTGCGGATCTGTCTATAGTGCTGAAATTTTTATGGGGGCCTAGATGCAAAAATCCCTTGAATAATCTGCAGTCTCCATGAGGCTGTAGGTCCACTTTCTTTGGTCATGTCTAAAGAATTATTATCAGGCCCTTAAACTTCAATGCAAGTTGTTTTTTTGATAGACATATGCTTTAATTATGACCTCTTACTGCTGATTTCCTTCTAAACATAAGATTATGTAATTTGTGTTTCAGCATTCGTATGAGAATTCTGACAATGATGTCCAGTTACTTGATATAAACTTTTGTCAAATTTCATGTTTTATACTGTAGGTTGATCCAATACTTTTGTAGGCGGTAATCGTAATCCAAAAGGTCAAGAAAAATAAGATTCCATGGAGGGAAGGTGGAGATGAATCTGACGTGACCAAAGTTCTGAACTTCTGATAGAGTGCATGTGTGATTGATGATATGGGCAGTTGATAACCAAGTGTGTTAACTTGGTCAAGTTACAGTTCCATGGGCAATGCATGTTACCTAGAAATAGTAGCATGTGACCATGAATAAACAAATATCATTACAGAAACATGCACACCACATATAATCATTTGCCTTCGAATAAGCTTTCAGAATAATCAGTTATGTACTTAGTTTTGTGGCCTGGAAAATTCCTGAGACAATTTCCCTGCCTGCCTATGATCATTTTTCTGTCTATTTTATTATATATACAATCTGAATTTCTGAGCTGGGTCAGTACTTTTTATCCATAACAGATGGCTGATATCTTTTGCTTACCACTTTCAGGATTTTTTTTGGAGGTAAAAGGATTGGTCATGTATTGATTTTTGTAAGGCTCAGCTACATCTATTGTGTGACCATGGATTTGCTGATATGAGCTCAACTTGCCTTTTTCAATGAAGTAATACTACATTAGGTTACATCGTGTCGCGACAATCTTTGATAGAGTTTACAGTACCTGCCTTTGTGTTACAGTGAAGTCAAGAACTTTATTGCCAAACTTCACAATACTTAGTGCTATCTGCAGTGTTATTATTAATATTTAAAAAAAGCTTTGCCTTTACTCCTAATCTGATATTCTACTTGATATTATCACTGCTCGCATTTTATTGTTTTGTTCAGTTTGTAGTTTAGCCCTGAAGTTGTAGATATCCTAGCTTTTAGCAGTATGATTGAAACTTGAGTAAATCTGTTAGCCATGTGATAATATATTGTTTTAATGTGTGAAATATTTCTTTAAGCCCATTTAGAAGCAAAATTTAGGTAGAGGAGTCTAAAAAATCATGTTTCCAATTTTTTTTTGGGCCTTCCTTTGCCTCTTGGACTAGGTAGCTTGTCGCAACAAAAATTGAAAGCCATGTTTGGCATTGCCTCTTCCCCTGTCTTCTGTTTTAAAAGACAAAAATCTGGAAACTGAGAGAAGGGAAATGCTTGCTACTACTATTCCTATTTTTATTTGTAAAAGTAAAACTATTCTCATGATCTCTAAAAAATTTGAAAGCAATAAAATCTTGCTTTCATTATTTTTTGAAGTGAAATCCGGTGTTTTTCAAGGGGAATTTCCCCTCTCGTTACCCTTTCTACCACTGCCATGGCCACAGCCACCACCACTGCTGCCTTTGACATTGCCGCCACAGCCACCACAGCTTCCAAAGCTGCCGCTGTTGCTCCCATCATTACCCCTGTCTCAACCGCTGCTATTGCTGCCACCTCCATCATTGTTGCCACCACTGCTGCCACCACCTCCACAACTGCAGCCACCTCCATTGCTGCCTTCACCATTCACCTCCATTGCCACAACTGCTGCAGCCACTGCTGCCTCCACCAATGATGCCATTCTACCACTACCAACACCATTGTTGCTGCCTTCACCATTGATGCTGCTGCAGTTGTAACCCCTGCTGCCATTGGCAAAGGATGGAAGAGGGTTGGTTTTTGATTTTTCTTATTTAAAAAATAACAATAATTGACTACATCAAACATGTTTGTGTTGCTTAAAAAGTTAAATAAAGAAAAAGCAAATTTTTGCTTTCTCAGAAAAAAGAAATGTGAAAGTGATGCCAAATGTCACCATAGTTTGTCAAAATCCTGTAAATGAGTGCACTAAACAAATCTATCAATCTTTAAACTATGATCATTTTTCACATCCACCATTCTTGCGGTGTTCTTGCAGAGTAAGATTTCTGCCTCATATTTTGGTCATAATCTCAAACAGTGTCTCTAACTCTTTAGCCATTGTAAGAAAATATAAGGTGTCTTCTGCCATATAGGAATGGGTGAATTCGTATGAGTTTATTATATGTAAGACAAGGTGCAATTCGATGGTTCCCTAAGTGGGGTTTGGTATACCTTCTGCAAAAGTTATCTGTAGACATGAGAATGGAAAAAGATAGTCTGGCACAAAATGCTTTATGTTTCAATTATTCTTTATTTATTTTCTTCTATTTGTAATTTTCTGTGCTTAGTATGGTGATACTGTTTCTTCCTTTTCTCTCTTATGGTTATACAGTTTTCATCTGGAAAAGTTATGTATCAACAGCCAAGTCCTTGACTTTTTCTGTCCTTTCTTTTATAACAGGTTCCTGTATGCCAAGAACCATCTTTCATTATACCTGGAATTCCAGGAATTGTACAACATGAAATCTTGAATAATAGAAGGCATGTCTTGACTAAGGTGATTATGAAGTTTATTTTTTGTATACTCCCAAGACATATTGATAGTTTTGACCATAATGAGCAAATGTAGCTCTTTGTTTTTCACTATGAGTTCTATGCATCTCATACAGGACACAGCAGGTTTGGTTAAGCTGTGGGATATTACCAGGGGAGTTGTAATTGAGAATTATGGCAAGGTGCTTTTCATACTTTTTGGTACTGCTTTTGTAATATATCTTGAATTTGTTCTTTCCATTACTAGAACAACAAAAGAAGAAATTAATAGCTCGAGTTTAACCTGTAATTTGAATTTGTTGAAAATGTGTGGGCCTGCGAATCTATAGCAGGGTGCTAGGTTACACTCAAGAATCTTAACTCTTATTCTCAATCTATGCATTAATGTTTGCAGGTTTCTTTTGAGCAAAAGAAGGAAGAGCTATTTGAAATGGTTCTGTATCGTCTACAATCGATTTTATTGTGTTAAATCTGTCATAAACTGCTGTATCAGAAACATTTGGCTAAACCCATATGTATTCTTTTTCTAGGTGAGCATCCCTGCATGGTTTACGATGGACACTCGGCTTGGAAGCTTGTCTATCCACCTGGATACTCCTCAATGCTTTTCTGCAGAGATGTATGCTGTGGACTTGAATGTATCAGGTGCACCTGAAGATCTCAAGGTAAATACGCTATTTCCATTTATTTTCAGACTTACAAATCTGACTATCCCAATACCTAAGATAGGAAGAGTTTAGAACATGGTTCACTGCACTAGTGTGTATTACCCTGCACCGACAACTGTACTAGTACTGAAACTAGACCTGATACTGGAGGGTGTACTGAGTTTCAGTATGCCGAACTGACCCCGATACCAGGCATACCGATACTGTACAGCATAATATCGGTGTGGGAATTGGTATCGAGATGTTGAATCTTGGTTTAGAATATGTTGGTTGCTTGTATTGAAAAAGGTTTTTGAACATGCAAATATTGAATAAGTGGATTGTCATAAATTTTACATTGGAGTTATGAGGTTGCCTCTGTTATCTCACACAATTATGCACCTGCAACAAGCACTTTGCCAAGGCTTGTGGTTCACCCTTTTGGAGGCCATAACATATATCCAGCTAATTAGCCGTCGACAGTTTTCCTAAGTGCAGAGATTTCCTATAATAGATACAGCTTTAAAATTTAATTTAGCAAGTGACAGGGTAGAATTTTGTTATGTAGTTGAAACTTGAAAATTGTTGCTCGGTGAAATCAAAGGTAACTATGTTTAATTTTGTGAAATTTCCTAGTTCATACCATTGCTTATTAACATGGGCAAGTTGCTGCTTTTTCTCATCATGATCTCTATCATCTATGTGCTCTGGTGTTTACTAAAAGTTCATGTATAAGATTCATGATATATTAACAAAATTGAGCAAATGATTTTTGCAAAATGCGAGCAGTTCCCTGATCTTTATCAATTCACAGCAAGGTTGTCTTTGAGTTGATAACTTCTTGAAAGAAGAATATTAAATGAGGAAAATATATATGCTGCAAGAAATGACTAAATCGTCAAGGATATGAAGAAAACTAGTTACACAGATTGTGCTACTAATTTAGGACCAATCTCTGTTTATTTTTAACAATCTGTCAGGATGTGCAACTATTCTCGTTTGAGTCAAGATCTTCCCACTTCTTACTTGAATTGGAGATAGCCAGTTCTCCAATCACGGTTCATGATTGGTGTGACATTTGTAATTGGATAAGCTCCACCAATATGCTGCCCCATGTATGATGTGGGGTTCATTCAATCACAACCATGGTGCCAATTGTGGACAATCGTGATTGGAGAACTGGCCCTCTCCAGTTCATGTACAAATTGGAGGAGATCTGAACTGTTCTCATTTTTGCAAGGGTTTAATCCATTTTTATGAAAATTAGCTATTATGACTATTATAGTAGCCACTATAGCAATTTCAAGCCAAAATTTGCTATGCTGAGTATCATGGTGGCACTATATGGCACTTAGCTATCAATCAATTGATACATCAGACTTGTGGCAACTGCTATGCTATGAATTTAAAGCGGATTGGACCATTTTCCAGGTAGACTAGTCCAACAGTCAATGAGCCCCAGAGATATACAAGAAGAGCTAGACTCAAAAATGCTAGAGTTGCTTCATCTTCACAGTCAAAAAACCAAGAATCAAATCTAAAACATTGATGAGATTGAGTTTGAGTGGTCGGAGTTAGGCACGGAGGAGGCATATGTAAAGATGGATGACTCAGACATCTCTAATTTTGATGCTCAAGGAGTAGACCTTCAAGGAGGAGCAGATGATGATTAACTATTGAGATCATGGTTTTTCGAAGCGTCCCAAATTGGACAGTTCAGGTCGTGCCGAACCGTACCGATAGAAAATCGGTCCGGTTCCGGCGTACAAAAGGGCACAGTTGCTCTCTTGGAGGGAGGAAGATGAAAGAGAGGAAAAGAGAGAGAAAAGGGAGAAGGAGAGGGAGAAGAAGAGAGGCCTCCGACGGCGATCGGAGTCCATCCGAGCTCTTGCTGAGCTCGATAAGGACGGAGGGAGGGAAGGATCGAAGGGGAGAGAGAGGGGGAGATCCTCCTTATTGGGTTTTCGGAGCCCGTCGGAGGTCTTCGGAGGGATGGCGACACCGCTGCGACGTCTCCAATGGCCGGCGAGCTAGCGTCGAGGGTGGCCGAGGCCGGAGGAGGGTGGAGGATGATGACATCTCCACTGTGGAACAGCGGTTCACCCTGTTCCATGTTTTTTTTTGAATTTTATTGCACGAAGTTGGCAACACAAACCCTTGCCCTCCTCCAGCTTCGGCCGCCCTTGACGTTGGCTCGCCGGCAGTTGGAGACATTGCGGCGGTGTCGCCGTCCATCCGGAGACCGACGGCCTTTGGACACCTGGTAAGGAGGATCTCCTCCTCTCTCTCCTTTGGTCCTTCCCTCCCTCTCTCTCTCTATCCCCCTTCCTCTCTTTCTTCTCCCTCTCCCCTTCTTTGCCCTGTCGGTTCGGCCCGACATGGGGTTCGGTTCTGGTACGGCGGTTTTTGATGGAGATCGTCAATTATCATTTTGTCATTTAACTTTTGGTCTAAAGAAGTTTATTATCTATTGATGATGATGATGGTGATGTTTTGTTTGATGAATTATATTATATAGTTGTGGACATATTTCTTCCATAGTTGTTGTTATGTGATCATGGATGTCTTTATTGTATATTTAATGTCATGTGATTGTGGACCTTTTACCTTTTGAGTGATGCTATTGTGTTTAATGGATAACAATATCATCACCTTTGCATTATATGGATGTTGACATGATCCTATGATGTTAGATGGATGATGCTTCTATTGCTTTGCATTTTTTGTTGCATGTAGTTCACATAAAATATTCATTTTTGATATCTGGCAAGAATCCGTATCGGTATGTTTTAGTAGTTTGCTTTGTGTATGTAGCGTTTGTTGTAGTGCCTGCTATCTGCTATGAAACTGCCCAGCCACTACATATCTGCTTTTAGTACATTGGCTTAATCCAGTTTATGTGTGTATTGAGGCATTTCACCCCAATAACCACAAAATCAATAAATTGATAAATTAATTACACCTGTAGTTCCAGAAGCTCTCGACTACTGATTATCACATCACAAATCATCATGCTAACATGCCCCTGTCAACTTTGGGATCTTGTATATAGAGCGTCTATAGATTGATTACTGAATTACCTCTTCTACATCTATGTGCTTTGTCGAGCAGAGCAGAAGTTTGGCCATCAAGTGCAGTTAAACCACTTGAAAACAATAGAACTTTTTGTAACAGTAGTACCGAGTTGTTTGGTTTGTTGTCATATAAATAACTTGTTGTTAGCTATTGTTAATTTTGTCTACCATTATTAGGGTTCTTGGGGTGCTAAGCCTTCTTCAAGCCTCACATAGGGTTGTATTTCTTTCATAACCTTTGAGTATGTACTTATTAACTGTGCTAAAGTGTGGTTCGAATCTTTTTGATCTTTTTTCTTAGTTTATGTTGATCTCATAAATTTGAAAGGATGGGAAGCATGAATTCTATAGATGGTAGATTGAGCAAAATGCATTGCAAACTATCGTAAAGGATATGCTTATAGGTGAGAAGGTTAAGAAAGATGCAAAAGCTAATGCTTTGAAAATGTTGAATGGAGATTATAGTATAGCTGTATAGGAGTGTGTTTACATATGGAACATTTATCTAGTTGCCAGGTATTTGTTCCTATTCAAATATTTGATTCAAAGATTAAACAAGGATATAAATATTGTTGCTGTATGAAATGCCATTTTGGGATATGGATAATTATGGGAAGTCGGTTACTTTGGTTTAGAAGCTTACATTTTTTATGAGAATCAGAAATATGCCAAATGACTATAGGAGAAGTTTCATGGTACCCATCCATAAAATAAGTCAATGCACAACATTGCACCAACTATCAATGATGTGTACTTATTTTATTAGGGAGCACACCATGATGTTATGGATTAGGGCAATAACAAAATGTCCAGGCAAAACAACAGATGGAAGCAATTGAAATTTATTCTAGAAATGCCAAAATGGAGGTGATTTTCTTGTTTATATCTATAGAGAAGAATTTGAAAAAAGAAGAGAATCGAAACATGGTCTTAATCACTTTGTCGAGAGCATATGTCATTGGGTGTTGGAAGAAGATGTGGATAAATGGTACTCCTATATTGTCGGCATATATGTTAGACTAGCAAAAGTAGTTGCGGTGAGATAGGTGAATTTCCAGTCATAATGAGCATAGAACAATTGTTGGCACCATGCTCAAGATTCTTTACACTACTCATAAATGAACTTATTGCTAATCTTCAAGAAAATGTTTGCAAAAGACCTAAAGTACCTCAATGTTGAATGAATAGAGCTTATGCAATGCAATTGCAATGGAAATGACAATCCAAATTAATGACCAAGAAACACCAAATTGTCGTCATTTTATATTGGATCATTCATATAAAGAGTAGAGAGATATATGAAGAGATATCTTATAGAATTATAAGTGGATGGGTGATGTGGGGGTTCTTTTGAGGTGTAATCTGATAAATTAATTTTAATGACAAGTAAAATTTATAAAACATGATTCATGCATGTTATAAGGTTCAAGATGATTGGTGCAGTAAAAGGATTCTCACTGAATGAGTTGAACGTGGCAGATATGACAATGAATGATATATGTGCAGTATATTTAAGAATGGTAGCATGACGTGGCTCTCTTCATGGATAAAAATATCTGGCTTAAAATTTAAATTTTATTTTCTGTAAACTTGAAATGTTATCATTTGTAAAAACATCTCAGTGTTTTCTGCTTATATCTTAATGTTGATCCACTAAACAAAAGATCTACATTTTATATATCTAATTTCCTAGTTGCCTCTTTAATACCTATAAACTATTGATCTTAGAAACAATATGTCATATGGTGCGTTCTGTCCATGTTTTTTCTTCCAAACACAAGTATATTATAAATTGGCACACGAATACCACAAGCCTATAAGATGTGTTCAAGAAGGCATATAGGAAAGTAGAACTTTTCCAACTTAAGACTAATTTAATTTATTTGACTTATAATTGTGAAGGCTTGCCATCTGTTGATTATTAAGACAAAGAATATGACACTCATTAAGCATTGTGACCCCATTATCTTAGATTTGAGAGATCATTCATCAATACTTGGTGGGCTAGCACAGCCGCATGGAAGATAGATCAAAATTGCTGTGATACTCGCCAAGGTGGAAGGCGATGTTGCAGCATAAAAGACTGCCTTGATAGCCTTCACTCTTCATTATCCTTTTATCTGTAGGGACAACCTAGAGGGTTGCTCTCATTGTGTAATACATGCTTTCTGCTGACTTTCCTATGAAAATTCTTCTGGAAGCCTTCTCATCATCTTGGGAGGAACAAATGATTACCTTCATCCTCACAATTATTTGACAGTGGTTCCTATCTGGTTACTGTTGCTGCATTTCATAACGTTGACATGCCCATCTAGCCCATTGCCAGTAGATGTTAGTAACAAGCAAATCTTAGGGGGCATGCATTTATAGTACCGTGATCTCTGTTCTACAAGCTGGATGTCTTGTTATTAAAAGTAAGTTTGCAGGTGAGGTGATTTGAACCAACTGAGCTTTTTAGGTGGATGAGCTAACTGCTAAGGCTAGTTAGCAAAAGGGCGATGCAAGATCAACTTGCAAACAGTTCTGTTTCCTTCCCTCTCATCATATGAGACCGCTCTCCACATAGAATTGCCAGGCCAACCACTGTAGGAAACTTATAAACATGTGCATATTGTTGCCAGCAAATCATCAGAGCACTTAAGATGGATAAAGTTCATTGGTATCATGAGACATAAGTAATGAGATAAAATACCACAGTGACTACATAAGTGATTGGATATTGCAAAGAAGTACAGGCATTCCATGTAATTGACGACTGTTCTTAGGTTTCAATTATTATATGACTGCCTTATTAATTCTTGCCATAACATTGTCACCTATATAATATTTAACACAAACATGGTATACAATGATATTTCAAACGATTGGTGTTACTAGGATATGTTAATTCTTAGGAAT
This sequence comes from Elaeis oleifera, assembly GCA_000441515.1. Classification (NCBI taxonomy): domain Eukaryota; kingdom Viridiplantae; phylum Streptophyta; class Magnoliopsida; order Arecales; family Arecaceae; genus Elaeis; species Elaeis oleifera. The sequence continues at coordinate 719,644 of KE504772.1, read as the reverse complement.
TTTGAAGTGCTGACTCTTGGATAGTGGTCATGGCATGACATTTCCTGGCACTTTCTTAATGCAGCGATGTACTTTAGTCACCCCTGAGGTTGATGCTAGGCACAAAATTTTGGAGTGTCTTGTCAAACAGCACATCGGTGCAAGTACTTGCACTTCACCTTAGCTGTTCTATGTGCCAGAGAATATTGGCGTTGAGTGTTTGGAGAACTAGAATTTTTATTTCCTATAAATAACGTAAAATGAAGATAGTGTTTTAAGTAAAGTCCCAATGGCTGGATAGCTTCAGAGGTTTCCCATCTCAGGTTTTTATTTAGAGACCTTGGGTGGCCATTGGTTTTTGTTATATACAACCAGCTGTACAAACTATTTTGTTTCTCATCTTCTTCCAGATTGTCTTGATAATCTTTGTGATGCAGATGCTTGATGCCATTTCTTTGTTTAATATTTGATTCAAAATATTTGCTTGTTTAGATCATATTTTGGAATCTTCCAAGGGAGGCTGTATAATAGAAAGGACAAGAGTAATCATCTTTACTTGTTAACAATCTTTTGGTGGAATGTTGTCACCATCTTTTGAAAGATAATTTAAATTTATTCTTTTACATGATTACCCAGTGATGAAGTTTTCAATTATTTTTCATAAATTATTTCAGATTAATCTAGCTCAGGAGACTCTTCGTGGGTTATTGGCTCATTGGTTGGCTAAAAGAAACAGAGGTCTGGATCCCAGGTTTCATCTAATGGTGATGTTGCATCAGGGAAGGATGTCTCTGTTAGAAATCTCTCCCATCCAAGGGTTGAGGTGGATGATGGATCTGAAAACTGTACATCCATGGTGCTCGCGTCTTTCAAGTTTGCAACATCTTCACCTCCTTCAATTATTACAGAGGGCTCTCATGGAGGTCCTTGGAGAAAGAAATTACTGATTTAGATGGGATGGAAGATGAGAAGGATCTTCCATGGTGGTGCATGGATTGTGTTTTGAATGGTCGGTTACCTCCAAGAGAAAATTCAAAGTAATTGCTGTCTCTCCTGCATTATTTTGCCTGCAACATCTTGCTTATTTATTTATTTATTTACCTTCCACATCTCTTCTTGTGGTTGTCACCATGTATTCACACACTCAAGTTATCATTACTTGATTTACTATTCTTGATTTCTTTTGCAAGTATTAATGCAAAATGCACTGCACTTCTTAAGATAATGGATGCCAATAATTTAAGAAATTTACTAGAAGGAAATTTATAAAGAACCTTTGTGTTATTATAGCACCTTGCTTTTGTTATTCTCTTTATTTATTTATTGCATTTAATGTCATGAGGAAGCAAAGAGTGCAGAATGCTTCTAAAATTTGATATACCGACCATGTGATGATTTTCAAGTGGCATTAGCATCCATATTAAAGCATCTTTCCTCCAGAAAATAGGAAATGGCATATTATTGCTGTATCTGCTTTCTAATTGGTTAATGTTAGAATCATGATACCGTCACTAACAAAAGTTAGTAGCTCAGGAGACATCTCTGTTTGTTTGGATAAGTTTTGCTGCATAGACTTTGTTGCACTATTCTTCCGCTTATGATGCTTCTCTTTTTGCTCTAAATCATTTTTAATTGTTATGTTGGATTTTTTTTCTTTCCATTCATTCCATTATGCTTCTTAGTTGCGTTTCTTCATAGAGAGGGATATACTGTTCCTATAGGGACTTCCTGGGAGATCTTGGAGATTCTGTGATCATACTAAATAATAATTGGATCATTGTTGTGGTAAAGATGGTAACTAAAGATGGTAACTAAAACTATTAATGATCCACCAAGATGAATACTCTATAACCTCAAACAAAATCGATTTCCTTCCATTAAGAACATAATTATTTGCAATATTCTCAGATGTATATTCCTCTTATATGCTGGTTTATACATGATCCATGTATCAGGTTCGGCTTTGAAGAATATTCTAATCGGATATCATAAAATTTTTTTAGTCCAGTATTTTACACATTATTGCAAATAAACCCTAGCTTGTCACTAAATAATAAATTTCAAAACTAAGCAATATTACGGTATACTCCCATATCAAATTTGAGCTTGCAATTCATTTAACAATTGATGATTAAATTAATAATCACAATGCACAATAAAATTTCATGACCAATCCTCTTGCAATTACTTCAGATCAAAATCCAATTAATCATAGCATTACCCCGGATTATCCATCATATATCAAACCCTCTGAAGTATTATTCCTAAGCAATCTTTTCATTCATCATCACAAGGTTTAGTCAAAAATCATGAAGATAATGTATGCTGCAATCATCATAGATCTATATTTTGATGTCCCTAGTGTCTATCCATCTACAATCATCCTATGTCTAATTCTATGTTTCATAATTTATCCACTTATGCTCCGATATCATATTAATTGTCATGCTCTCGATTCGAGATCGCGAGTCAAAGGGTCACGGCAACCACGGCATACTCATGGAGAACTCTTTTGGTTGCCGGCATACTCATGGAGAACTCTTTCCACAAGCATACAAGATATCTCATCACGATATCATAAAGAAACAATGGAACAAAATTCAAATAATTAACATTCAACTTTAGTTCAAATGACTTTATAAAATGTCTTGCAAAATAATTTTCATAGTGCATCAAATTTCAATAAATCCTAATCTAAATAAAATATCAAATTTTGTCTTTAGTTCTTTCTTCCATAATGAATCTTCAAGTCAATCTAGTCCTCTGAATTTGTAAAAATAGTAAATATAGAGTAATGAGCTAAACAACCAGTAAGTTGTGTATACTTTAGCTAGATAAATCAAGTAGTAATAATATGCTAAAAAAGCATGCATATGCATCCATTCAAAATATACAGCACTAATCAAAATATGATCCATGCGAATTCATTTTCGTTTATAAATTGATTTTTTTAAACATCGTGTTCATCTTGACAGCCATGAACTAAATCAAAGTACCAGCGCATAACCCTCATTGGTAGGGTATCAAATTATCAATGTTTAACCGCTTTATTGGTAGAGTATCAAAATACCAGCGCACAACTCTCATTGATAGAGTATCAAAGTATTAGTATTTAATCGTCCCACTGATAAGATATTATAGTACTAGCATTTAACCCCTACTGGTGGAGTTCGATACATAGTCCGACTGTGAGTCAAAATTCATCTCAAATCAATGTGCTTTCTTTAAAAACATATTTCATATTTCAAATCAAATAATTCATAAACCATATGACATCGAAATCTATTAGTATGATTCATATCAAATTCAATACATTTGATCATGAATCACTTAATATTTTGAAAAAAAGATATATTCGATAATTCAAAATATGTACATCAGATTCATAAATCATAAATAATTCAATAAATTTTTTTTATAATATATCGATAAATCTAAAACAAGTGCAGCATTATTTATCTCATACGTATTCCAGCAAGTCCACATAATTTTATAATTTTTTAAAAAAATCTTTAATTCATAAATCATATTGTAATATCCCACTATTGGACATCTTTTTGTCAAGATGACTATATCCCTACATAGAATTAAGTCCATTAATTCGAAAAAATATGGATAATTAAGAAAGATATGATTCATGGATAATTGCATTCAATGATCCGAATTAGTCCAGGATGCTTCATTGGGTTCATAAATCAAGTAGAGAGAGAATGTCAGAGGAGAAAAATTAACAAGATGGAATAAGGTTGATCAGGCGATACTGTCCGACATTCCGATCGATTCGATCAAAGTGATTTCATCAAATCATGGTTAAACTAATATAGAGATGGTTGAATAAATATCATGGGTGATCAAATCTAATGGTATTAGTTTGACCAAGATGGGTGTCGGCATGCTGTTCGATGGTGGCAGATTGGAACCCTTCACTAAGATCGATCAAAATTATTGAAAAAATCCTTCATTGAACTAATCTTAAAATTTCATAGAGAAATAATTTTAGAGAGAATATTGTATAGAGAGAAAGTTGAGAGGGAAACTAGAGAGAGAAAGTGGAGATAGAAAGTGAAAAGAGAGAGAAAGGTGAGAGGAAGAGGGAAGAGAGAGAAACTCTCTCTTTCTCTCCCTCCTTTGTCCTTTTCCTTTTCCTTTCTTTTTCTTTCCTGTCTTCTGCTTCTTTTTTGTTTAGGCAAACAAGGGATCTTATTTGAGTCCCCTTCTCCCCTGAACTCAAGGGGTCTTGCCTAGAGATGATGGCTAGGGGTGTGATCCACGACGATGCGGCAATTGGTCCCTAGTTTGGTGATCAATAGTGATGGATGGCACCGAAATCAAAGCAACACGAAAGGGAAAAAATAGAGCATTTGAAATCCGATTTTTCCCAAGGAAAATCGGTAACAATCCATTGAAATCTCAGCCTATAAATCAAGGAGAATTGGAAGGAAGGTTTCTTGAGAGATTTACCTTGTTCTTAGTGATGTTTGGGCCACTGGTTTCGTGGTGCACGGTGATGGTCGATCATGAAAGAAAGAAGAAAGAGGGAGAAACAAGGAGAGGAAGAGGGATTCAGCGGTGGATGGTCATGGAAGGGTGTGGGGTTCCATCTTATAGAGGGGAGCTTACGATTTTTGGCTCTGATCAAGTCCTTTTGGGAGAAGAAGACTCATTGGGAGTCTTCTTCCTTCCATTTCTTTTTTTTTTGTGGTTTAAAGTCCTGTGGAGCCCTTTTTTTTTTGCTTTTATTTGGGCCTTTTTTCTTGGTGGGTTAGTGGGTTGGGTATTACAGCATGTATATGTGCATGCGTGTGCGTGTGTGTGTGTGTGTGTTGGGGAGGTTGAGGGCAGGGGAAATGTGAGGGTAGTTTGGGATGTTAGGTGGATCTCCTAGGTGGTTCCTATATGTGGCATGATACCTTGTATGTGCTCAAGAGGCTTGACAAGCCTAGCCAGCCTTGGCAAGTTTCCATTTTGCTGCAAATGCATGTGCGCGCTTGTGTGTATCTATCGGGGAGATGGATAATAGGGGTTATGCTGGGGTAGTTTGGGATGTTAGGTGGGTCTAATGAGCAAGTTATGACCTCCTTTGTCTGACTAGTACCAATGGTTACAATTTACAAATTTTACTAATTTTTGACAAGTTGTTCCTATCCTAATTCTATAATGTTTATCATCATTTTGTTAAGTTGCTTATTGCATTATGTTTATAACGGTCAGTATTTTATTTTTAACTACATTTATAAATTATCAATCATGACCCCATATTTTTTTCCCTTTAGTTCTGATTTATTTTTTAATGCTCCTGTTTTATATGCTTATTGATTTCTAATAATCTTTGAATATTACCTAACTATTATATACCTCAACATCTACCTAAGCACTTTCTTTTGCCTTGCATGGTCCAATCCTTTGGCTGTCCCCATGCAACACTTGTTGTTTGGAAAACATACCATGCATGCTTGACATGAAGCCTAACAAACTCACCATGCCAATCTGATTTTTTTCTTCCTAGCTTCCTCATGCACGCATCCTTTTCCCCTTGTCTTCATGCCATACCAAGCATCATAATCACCATGTGATCAGATGAGAGGTGCCCGCTTTTTATCCCTAACAATTAGGGTTAGGTTAGGATTTAGATGGAGTTGGTTAAAGTCCTTAAAAAAGGACTCTTCTCTTTCCACCGCCCCATCCTTTTTGCGCCCCACTTTTTCTCCACGCCATAATATTCTCCTGGTAATTTGGTTGGGCGTCCCATGCGTGGATAAGGTGAGAGAGTCCTAATGCAATGGGACTTTGGTTTCCTAATTTAATTTCAATCCGGTTCGAATATAAATTGAGTCAAACTCAATTAGAAATTAAGTCCTAATCATATTTGAACTGAAAAATTCAAATTAAATCAAATCTAATCAGATCCAATCTGATTTACTTCAGTCCATATTTGATCAAATCAAATAATTAGCAATAATTACAATTTGATAGAGTCCTAGTCCAGTGGGACTCTAGAGTTCCAGTACAGTGGGACTCTTTTCGATCCTCCTATAACTTACTAACTCTTAGCAAGTTCTTCATGTAACTTTTACATATTAGTCCAATCATCAATCACATTGATAATTGGATCCTTTTGCGATTCAAAATCGCTATTCGACATTCTGATCAGTTAGGACCTCTTTATGTGTGATCCCATAGGTACTATTCTGTCTAATAGTTAGATATATTTTGATCTCCATCAAAATATCATTGAAACTCCTTTCAATGGATTGAATAATTTCAACTCTGTCCATCAAGGGTCATTGATCATCAAGATGACATTCGACGAGTCTCACGATCTACCAGTGATACTTAGCAGTATGTAGTGGCAACCCAGCAGAATAGAAGTAATAAACTACTAGGTGTAGTTACCGTGTGATTCAGTTCTTCTATCATGAGTTTCGATAAGATGGAGGTTATGAAAAACTCGTCAAATCTAATCGTCTGTCATATGCAAGATTGGCTCGATTCGAGTTCACTTGTAAATTTTGTGGAAACTCTTTTTAGTATTCACACTTGCTTTGGTCAAAGATTTTTTGAACTCAGTCTCGCGAATCGCATAAAATTTCTTTTTTATTAAGATCGATAGATCCCATCTAGATACACATCTTATTCCTACAATAAACCTACTGCAGCCAACATATACTTCAAGACTCTATATGGTTAGGAGACTAATTATGGTGTAGTCAAACTACAGCAACCTCATTGTGAATAGTCGAAGCATCGCAGGTCAAAGTACCATTCATCCTATTACAGCATCGAGAATGTCACTGACGAGTGAGTAGACATCCAAATGATTTCTCGTGTCGGTCACGCTTAGCACTCTTATTCTCTAACAAGTGCCTGCACTCTCGTTTAGTGTCCTCGTACTGTAGATTCGAGACTCATCTATCCATAAAGAAGTGATCCGTGCACCAATCTATCTGGATCAATCACTGTTTTCGTGATGATTCTATGGTCGGAGCAGTTTATGAATTAATCATCAATGACACATGCCTTAAATTCTCAACTCTTGAGAATGTGTCATTATCTTGTTAATTCATTGGACGATTCATGGACACATACGCTACGTGAATGGTAATTAACTGTCATAATAATTAGATTAAGTACGAAATTATGTCCTAGAAAGAATTAATGTGTCAGCCGATTAGCTTCTAGGACATACATCTAACAGTTCTCATTCTAATTCTATATTGTTACCATCATTTTGTTAAGTTGCTTATTGCATTATGTTTATAACAGTCAGTATTTTATTTTTAACTACATTTTATAAAATTATCGATGATGATCCCCATATTTTTTTCTGTTTAGTTCTGATTTATTTTTATTACTCTTGTTTTATATGCTTATTGATTTCTAATAATCTTTGAATATTATCTAACTATTATATACCTCGACATCCACCTAAGCACTTTCTTTTGCCTTGCATGATCCAATCCTTTGGCTGTCCCCGTACAACACTTTGTTTACATACCATGCATGCTTGATATGAATTTACCTCAAAAAACCTGTCTGCTTGCTTTGGATTTTTACCAAATAATGCTATTTTTAAAATAATTATCAAAATAATGTCCTTTCAGAAGTATTTATCAAAATACTGTCGGAGGCAAAATTGTCCTATGATAGGGCGACTTTCTGTGCTGACTCAGCACGTCCAACACCAGGTTGGGTGGACGCGTTGAACAACAAAATCGCCTTATGATAGGGCGACTTATAGAGTCGCCTTAAGATGGAGTCGCCCTCTCATAGAGCAACTTAACATGACTTAGCCAAAAAAGAAAAAACCCCAACCTCCCTCTTCTCCGATGTGAGAACCCCTCGGTCCCTGATGGCCCTCCCTCCTCTCAGCCTGCCCCCCCTCTCCCTCCTCGGTGCGAGAACCCTCCCCAGTCCCCGGCAGCCCTCCCTCCTCCAAGAAATTTTAAGACATTTACCAAACTCAACTGACCAGGGAGGGTTCTCACACCGGGGAAGAAAGGGAGGGGGGCAGGCCGAGAGGAGGGAGGCTGCCGGGGATTGGGACTTTCTCGCGTCGGAGAAGAGGGAGGTTGGGTTTTTTTTTGGCTAAGTCACGTTAAGTCGCTCTATGAGAGGGCGACTCTCTGAGTGACCTTATCATAAGGCAATTTGTTGTCCAACGTGTCCACCTAACCTGACGTTGGGCGTGCTGAGTCAGTACAGAAGTCACCCTATGATAGGGCGATTTTGCCTCGGACAGTATTTTGGTAAATACTTTTGAAAAGACATTATTTTGGTAAATTGTTTTAAAATAACATTATTTGGTAAAAATCCGCTTGCTTTACTGCTTTCATTCTTCACCGCTGCCTTCGTGATGCTTACCCCAGTTAATATGATTTTTGTAGACATGTTTCTTGTCTAGGAAAGAGAAACAAGATCTAGATATTGTATTTTGAGGCTAGTATGATATAAGTTATTAGTGTATTCACACATGCAAGATCTTTCTATATGAGCGTGTGTCATGACAACTGAGCCTAAGAGGAAGTTTTTGACAAAAGTGTATAAGAATCTAAATTTTCATTTATATGCGCAGTTTAGTCCACTGCTTCCTTTCATAAACTCTTGTTTATCTAATATTTTCTGTTATTTTGGATGTGCTTAATTCAATTATTAGATAGCCTACAAGATAGATCGCTTACAAATGTTATGAAAAATATATATAACTTTATTTGCCAAACTTGACTTAATCTTTCCCTTTTGTAAAATCCCAACTTGTCCACATTTCTAGCACCATAATCTATAGTCAGTATCTTAGCCTGGTATCCAACTAGCTCAGTTATTAAGGGGTAACCATCCTTAAAGATTCAGATCTGAGCAGGATGCCCCGCGGGACACCGGGACGGGATACTATCTCATGTGTTAGGATAGGATCCAAGGTTTTATGTCCCAGCGGGACGAAGGGCATCCTGGCCATCTCATTCTGTTTTTGTGAAAAAATGGGATTAGGACAGGGTCGGAACTCCAAAACCCATCCACATAGGTAGAGAAGAAGAAAAAAAGAATGAAGGAAAGATGAAGAAAATAAAAAAGTGAAAGGAAAGAAGAAGAATAAAAATGAAAGAAAGAAAAGAGAAGAAAAGAAAGGAAGAAAGAAAAGAAAAAAATGAAAGAAAGGAAGGGATAAGGAAAGAAAGAAAGGTAGAAGAAAAAGAAGAAAGAAAAAAGAAAAGAATCAAGAGAGAGAGATGGAGGATATCTACTAGGTCACATGATCGGGACTGCTGTCGGGACAGGACGGGATATTGGGGCATCCAATTCTATGGGAAAATCGGGACACCTCCATCACATAGGATTTAAAATCTTGATAGGGTCATCCCGTTAGCATTCTAGCGTTCTAATCGGGATGTCTTGGGACATCCTCTGTCCCAAATATCAGAACAGGATGGGATGGCAGTACATCCCATGCTATCGAAAATCGGAACAGCCCTATCCCACGGGATTTAAAATCTGGACCATGCTAATGGCGTCTGTTTAGTTTTAGCCTCCAGGTTTCAACATCCTAGATTTCGTTGTTCTTTTTAATATTTTGCTATGACTTCAGATTTTTGGTTATGGCTGTTTTGCTATACATAGGTGGAGACAATGATAGTAGTATAGTCTTTATTAAAGGTACCACCCACCTTCCTGGAACGAGAATTAAAGAGAAAGGTTACATTGAACTTTCTTTGGCAAGTGTTATCTTGACTTCATTCTTTAGTGATCTTGACTATTTTCTCTCCCCTGCAGGTGTAGTTTTTATTTGCAACCTTGTGAAGGTTCGAATGTGCAAATCCACACACAGGGGAAATTGAGTGCTCCACGGATATTGCGGATACACAAAGTAAGTAGTCAGTTGGTTTCCTTAGTTGTTAAGCACCCATTGGCTACATTCTCATAAGATCTGTTGCCTGAGTTATTTATCCAGCTTAATTTCCTAAACCATCTTGTTTGGGAAAATTATGTCTAAAACTGGAGCATCTTAACTTTATCAATTAAGCTTCATATTTTTTAGCAATAGTTCATGGGAAATCTAAAAGGCTTTGCAATTCTCATGTTTGTTTCATGCACGCTATCATCTTGTGATAATTCTGAATATGAGCATGTTACTTAATATGACCTTTTCTTATCCCCTTTCTATGAGAAGTCACTCTTTTACCCGATTTTTCCAATAGGTTAATTTTTGTATGTTAACTTCCTGTGCATCTCTAGTTTTGTTGTTGACAGGTGCCTTTTCTTTACACTGTAGGTGATAAACTATGTGATCGAAAAAATGGTTCTTGATAAACCAACTGATGCTGGTAGCTCTGATGGATCATTTGGTTTAGGATTGAGTACCGGGCAATCACAGCTTTCATCCATTGCAGATGGCTACCTGCGGTCAGGGATAAAGCCATGGCAAAAGCTAAAGCCATCTATAGAAATCTTGTGCAATAATCAGGCAAGTTCGGAGAAACTGTCCAGAATGGAATTGTAAGGTTTGTTTCTGTTCTAGGACTGAAAGCCATGAGTTTATTAACAGCAAACGTGAGACAAATTGGCATCTTGGGGCTTCTCTATTCTAGAATTGAATAGTGAGATTGTTTGCCACAAGCGTGATACTTATTATTTTCTTGGTTGCTAGCATTGGAAACTGGATGGATAAACTCTGGCTGAATGTGCTTATGTATCAGAATTGGTCAAATATGGACATGAACTCGAGTACCAAACTAGATTTAGAGAAAGTGCCAAACTAAAATTGCTTATGTGCTTATGATAAAGTGCTTCTGCTATCAACGTTTGTAGCAATTTTGGTTTAGTCTATTCTGTGTTGATTTTTTGGCTCATCATTCATTTTCATTTCTCATCCTTGGCTTCTACTTATAATATGATTATGTTGTTAATATAGAGTTAGCATGAGTTGTCAAAAGTATTACCATATCATGGAATATATATGATTACCCATTAAGGCATTTGGAGAGCACATCAACATAGTTTGTTCTTTTAACTTTGGCATTTAGTTTGAAGTTCGTTGACAATTCATTCCCAAAAAACTAGAATAGGAACATGCTGCAGAGTAAATATAGTATATGAAAATGGTTACATTTTGAACTATATAGTCTCTATTGGGTTTGTGAACTGGGGTTGCCTCATTGGTCACACCCATCTTCTTAGCAACAAGAGGTTCTGGCTTTGATTCTTGGTGGTGTATCCCGAAAATCTGAACTTGGTTATTAAGTGCGGGTTGGTAACCCTTCCTCTCTCAGAACTATGTATTGGGCTTGTAAAGGTGCATGTTTGAATTCCCTTTAAAAAAGGGTGAAGTTTTGAAAATAGTGAGCTGAAAATTGTCTTCATTCTCTATCTGCTGTTTATAGATTTTTTTTTTTTGCCCTTTTCATCTACTTCTAATGCAGTTCCTTGTGATGTAGGTCTTATCACCTGAAATGAGTTTGGCCACTGTCAGAACTTACATATGGAAGAAGTCTGAAGATTTGGTGCTCAATTACAGAGTGGTGCAGCCCAGATGATTATGAACATCGGTTTCAGAAAGGTTGGTGTGTTTCAAATCTGCTAACAATTTCAGAGCCAAATTGGATGTCTAACAATGTTTATCCATGGGATCTTTCCACTACAAGTGGGAAAGCATGGAGAGAATATGGGAGGCCAAAAATCCTGGAGTCTTAAAAGATTTTCAGGATTATCTTAAATCATCATATTAGGCATAATATCGTACCCAGAAACCTGAGTTTGAGGAAAATCGCCTCCACCAATCACTTCTCACCTCTCTTCCATCCAATTCTGTGCTTAGCAATTCTCGTCTGCACAAAGATATTTCATGAACATGGTGATGAGATGTGCAGACATGCCCCAGATATCTGAATCATAGATGGACTTGAGTGCCATTCAGCATGGCACTGCACGATGCATATGCCAATGCCTTAATGGCACATGACACAAACACATATTAGTTGACTGCCGATACTTGGGCATGCTGTGGTGCCAGTGTGTGCACCAACGAATGGCCTGGCTCGGCATGGCATGTGACATATCAATGCAAGGTTGGCACACCGCCAGCACTTGATATTTCACTCCTTGAATCACATGGTTTTTACAGGGAGTCAACATGTTGCATCCTAACTTGTTTTCACATCTGATATTCTTGATATTTCTCTTAATGCTGTTTGTGTGGTTGCTTGTGAAGCTAGGGATGTCCAGCTACGGATGGAGAGCCTGCTTTGCTTGAATGTATCATCCCTAATATAATCATCCTTCAGCATGCTTTCTGGTTGCAACCTAATTGATTTTCATGTAAATGTTGGAAAGCCCTTGGATGAAGCTTATTATTCTTTTACCGGTTACAATTGGGTTGCCATGGAAGCTTCACGCGCCTGTAACTTGTGGTTTGCAATTCTCATATTATAGTGATAGGCTTGGTTGCATGGCCTTGGCCTGTGGAAAATCTCTCAAGCCGAACAGCTCCGAAGCTTCAATCATGGAGACACTGGAGTGCCTGGAGGCAACGGGGTTATGGGTTGACGAGAGATTGTTCGAATATCTTAAAAGAGATTAGAGATGATGTCAAAAGTTACCTAGTCGTGAATGAAGGTTTGTAAACAAGCAGATGAAGTTATTCCTTTGAAATAAATAGCACTTAATCCTTGTTTGGCCAAAGTTTGTAGCGTTGCAAAAGAATTTTGACGAACCTTTTTACCATCTGGAGTACTCCATTATGCTTTCTCTTGTACAAATTCAGTCTGTACATCTTGAGATACTCTCTCTTTGCATGGTTTGCCATTGGGAAGCACCACCAGTTCCCCTACCCTCGGATTGCTAGTACAGTGGGCACCATTCATCTAGTCTACCGGACTGATCTCTGTTTCATTTGCCGGTAAAGCGAATTCAAAGTTTGTCCTCTTTTTTTTTTTTGATAGAAAAAGTTTGTCTTCGTTGTAATGTAGGAGTTTGTCTTCCAATAGAAGTTTGACAAGAGAATATCTATGATGACTGACCATTTGGATATGCAGCTTAATCTGTATGACTGGGGCTGGTTGATCTTCTATTACCAATTTGTGATCTAGCCAGGTTGTCTCACTAGCATTGTTAACCACTTGCATAAAATGAAAAATCTGGCCTTAGGTGGAAGCATGTTCACACTTGCCAAAGTAAAGCTTGGAGGATGCGATGGCAATTTATAAGAAATCTAACTATGATTACACGTAAGATCTGCCTTAGGGACATCCATGCCCTCAAGTTGGGGACCACCTGCTTTTTGAAATATGAAGACATCTAGCCTTTTAGTTCTTCTAAATGCATTGAAACATGCCCGACAGCCCAAGTACTGACACATAGCCAGTTTACGAATTTGACGTATTTAAAAATGAGTGATCCACTGTGTGCTTTTTATTATTTATTTTGTTTTATTTTTATCATTTTTTCAGTGAGGCAGACGGATTTACGATTTCATGCATGATGGGTATGGGTTCGTCCAGGCAGCGTCAAAATGCAGACTCTTCAAGTTCCTGCGTGCAATCACGAGCCGTCATCCATAAACAAGCAGAAGGGCGATGAGCATCCATCCCTTGCTTAATTGCTTATTCTTCATGCTATTTTTGCGGTTCGCTTGCACTTGGTTGACAATCGCAACAACGACACGGGGATGGAGGGAAAAGGTGGATAATGCCTAGTAATTTCTTTGTAATATTCCTTGTCATACGGCATCAGTGAGTTTCCCTGTTTACTAATTTATAGTCATCATTCCTCGCAGATGTACCCAGGCTTGTAGATGAGTGCTAACTTTGGGATCACTTTGCTATTAAAATTAGCATCACTTCCCTTTTTAATTTAAAAATATAAATATGCTTGGCATACTTAATTATTTTTAAAATATAAATGTGACAGTGACGGTGGTGGAAGTAAAAGTGGCACATTGACAGTGATATCAGTGGTACGAGACAGTAATAGTGGTGAGCCGATGATAGTTTTAATTGATGCAGCGATGTCCATGATGTTATTGGTGGTGAAGAGTGGTAGTAGTATGGGGGACAATGGTGTCTTTGCACGAGCAATAATAGTGGTCGTTATGGTAATCATGGTCTTGATGGAAGCAGTAATAAGATAGTTATGGTAGTAGTAGAATTGATGGAGGTAATAATGGTGGTGTTAATAGCTGAAAAGTTGATTTCTGATGTGGTGACAATAATAATCATGGAGTTGATGGCAGTAAGATGGTGAGGCAGTTGCGATGGTAGTGATGAAAGTGATGACGATGATGAACATGATGACTTAGATGATGGTATAACATAATTTTTTATTTTGAAAATATTGAAAGAAAGAATATCTCAATTTCATTTTTTGAAAAATAGTAAAATTATTTTAAAAAAATAAATTATGTCAAATATATTTTTATATTAGAAATATTTTCATCTTTAAAAATAAAATAAGAAAGTGATGCCAAATAGGCCCTTGCCTTTGTATTTGTCTAAATAAATCTCATCATATAGCAAGCTTTAACGGCTGGGGCTTTTATGAGCTGGTACAAAGATTTGAATTTTAAAATATTTTAACTCCATAAACAGCATGAATTTGTAATGACGAGCTTTATTCTCATCATATAAATGACTTGTCATTATAACAAAATAATTAATAATTAACACTCTAATAGTGGTCAATATTTAATTATTTAATTATTAATCCACTCTAGTTATAATCCAAGAGTCTTAGAGTCCTGCATGTTGGAATTCGGGCCCCCATGAGTGCCTTAAAAATAGGATGGCCATGAGATGGTACTTGGGCGAAGAAAAATGCAGAATCCTTTGGTGGATCACTTGTCCATGGGGAACCCAACCCAATCCGCATCATCATTTCAGAAAGATCAAGGAAGACTCAACCTAGTGCCAAGCTAAAGGCTAGAGGAAGAAGAGTCGACTCAACTTGAGCCATTCTTACCTTTGAAGAAGAGCAAAAAGAGCGGATGAAAGAAGAGTGACTTCTTCAAAAATATCCAAGACCGCCATGCGCCATTCTTCTTTTTCTCCCGGGAGACGAAGGAAAGGCTAGGTCCCTGTGACACAGCCCTAAATAGCTTGATCTGACCGAACCTAATAGAATAAGGGAAGGGGATTGCCCCGGGCCGGGTATTCTCGGGGAATTCGGTATTCAAGGAGATGCGCCTTTCACCAGGTGAGCAAAAAGCATTGACTCGCCTGAGATTTAGAATTCAAGATAGCACAGTGAAAATAGAATCCCTTGAATTCGGGTGGGAGCCAGGTTGCAAGCGAAACAAACTCCCATGTAATTGTATCCTTGAGCAATTGAAGGATATGCTCGACATCCGGTAGATATTTCTCGTTAGGAGCTTGCATTAATTTGCACATCTGAATTACTACGAATATAATAGTGGACTAAGTGAAAGTGAGATGTAACGATGGTTTACAACTAGGTGTCAAGTTATTTGAACCCGGTAATTCTGGTAAAATTTTAGTGCTTCCTTAAAGATTTCTTAACTCTGGTATCAAATGGGAGAAAATCTTTCCAACAAACTTGGAAGAAACGCCATGTCATGTCATTTTTACAAGCCTTATTATGGTGTTGCTGGAAGAAAAGAATGCAAAAATCTTCATAAAAGCACTATTGCTTTCATTGCACTCAAAAGGAATTTATCTTTCAATGACTGATCCTCCTATGAAATCAAAAAGAGCTCGCTGGTGTTGGCAAGGTCTGAGCAACGATTCGAAAGGTGCATTCAAGCTTGGACTAATCCGAGATCTTCTCAAACTGATCTCTATGGGTGTTGGCTGTTCCTCTGGTGTTAAATCTCTGTGGACTCTCCATGCCTGCTGAAAGGAATTCTATCTTGTTTAGTGTTTGATTACTTTAGTTTCTAGTCACAGTGTCTCTTTGGGTTGTTTTTATTCTAGCTTCTCTATTCGAATATTTGATTGCTTGGCTTGGTTCCTGTACAACAGCGAGGTGGCGATGGTTTCTAATCTGGGAACGCTAGCTGAACTTAATCCTCCCTGTCCACCATTCTGATAGCATTAGTAGATGGCGAGTGTGATATAGGTTACCCTCCTCAGGAACAAAAGATCTTGGGCTAGCGTTGCTAGAGAGAACTCAAGACGGGTTACTTGGGAAGTAAAAAGACGAGGAGATGAGTTCTGCTCTGCGTTTAATTATATTATCAAGTTCGACCATGAGAAGCTTCAACACCAGAGAAAGGATTTGTGGCTTGCCTTGTTTAGGAGGATATCAAAAGATGATTATTTGGTGAAGACGTTGATGAATCCTATGTGGGAGATTGATACTGATTTCAAGGCTCTATTCCTAGTAAGAGACCCCCATCTCTTCCGCTTTAGAACAGAGATTAATGTGATGGAAGTTGGTGCATCTGATCCTTGCATTGCAAGAGGTCAGGGCTTTAGTTCACCGTGATAAAACTCTGATTTAAGGTGTCATCTTCAATCATAATTCAGGTTGTATCAAAGAATGATTGATCTTCTTTCACGATATTAACTATTGGATCACATTCTATATAAATCTCAAAGTATTTCAAACTTCTTCATCTATTTACGTGTATAGAACTCAAAGTGGCTGTTCCACGATCCACCGGGAGATTCATAGGAAAGAAGAGGAAGATACAGCCCGTCCTTTCAATCAACTTAGCTACTATTTGGATGTACCATTTCACCTCTTGTTGGAATACTAGAAAAGAGACGTCATCCTTTGGGTGGTTGCCCAATAGGGAAATAAACCATTGTAGCTCAATAACCTTTGTTGAAACTGGACTATGTAACCGCTTGCGTTTTGGTGAACCTAGATGAACCTCTAGTGGTTCGTATTGACGTTGAAGTAATAAGGAAGTTCTAGCAGCAATTCACCTATGGACATGTGCCAATCTATTATTTTCTTGTGGTAGGATTAATCATATGGCCAAGGATTGCAAGTTCGACAAGAAGGACAGACCGGCGGCTCAGATTGAGAGCAACCTTTCTACTTTAATTGAGAATCTAATTATAGGTTAGTAATAATAGCACTGTTGCCTTTCCCAAGTTCCGGTTTTCTCCACTTTAAATGTGTGCAGTCAGGGACTCAACCGTCATTCTATAAAATGTGTCGGAGTCAAATAGTAATTTTACACATGACTCCACGATGCCCATTTCCGTGAGCAACAGCTCAAAGCGCTTCCTTTGGACTTCTTTCCGGCGTTCCGCCGTCCGCTGAGGGAGACAGAGAGAGAGGGAGGGAGGGGCGAAGAGCGGGCGAAAGATGGGAGTGTTGCCGGTGGTGAACACATACCCGCTGTCGAGCTATACGTTCGGGACGAAGGAGCCGAAGATGGAGAAGGACACCTCCGTCGCCGATCGCCTCGCTCGTATGAAAGTCAAGTGGGCCCCTTTCCATTCCTAAACCCTAGATCGAAAGGAATCCGAAAACCTAACTTGATTTGGTTTCCCCTTTTTTTCTATTATTTCTTTCTAATTCGGAGAAAATGGGGACATGAATGAATTCAGTTGCTATTTTTTTTTGTGGATTTTATATAAAGATCGAAACTTTTGGGCTTGGAGACAGAGACTCTAGAATCAAATTTTTTTTTTTTTTGTACTTCTTAAAAATGTTAATGAACGCGTTAGCCTGCGATGAGGAATTATCAGGTGTGCAATATATTGAAAAAAAATTCTATAGAATGTACGTAGTGTGTTTTCGTTCTTATGTATGGATTTGAACCTATGGATTAGTGTTGTCACATGGTGGGAATCCGTTTAGCCAATTATACGTGGCTTGAGGTGCATGTGAAAATTAGCTGTTTGTTCATTCCATTATAGCTGTAATTTGAAAAAAAATGGGTGTCTCTTGAACTGTGATTGGATTATGAATTTTCTTGTTGTATTGATATGTCTACGTGAATATGTAATTCCTTAGCCATGATATTGTAGATGGTTCTTTGGTAGGCTTTAAGTTTCTGAAAGCCTACAATAAAAATCTTGTGGGCCTTGTTTGCAATAGAGCTTGTTTTTCAGTTTTTATGAATTAAAGAATTTTATGAATCACATAATTTATTACAAAACTCGGCAACCAGTAAGGCACGGTTGTGGTGTATCAGAAAATAGACAATTTTTTCTGATAGTCTGAATCTCCAGCATTTGATTGCCTTTCTTCCATATCATTTGTAGAGTTATAAATTTGTCTTTGCCAAGCAGGCCCTGGATTTTGACTCTTTGACTTTGTTTTTTGCTAGACTAGAATTTCCATGTAATCCAAAGGGTTCGTATTGCTAGAGATCTATTTCACTTTTCTCGAGCAACCATATTTTGTCTTATGTAAATGGACTATTGTAGCCGTCCAAAGAAAAAGGTTGATTTTGTTTTTCCAATCCTTAAATTACTCTTCCTTCCCATCCACCACTTCTCTCTCTCTCTCTTTCGCTCTCTGCACCTTACCAATTTTTTTGTTATATCCTTCTATCTCCACCTACATCAAAAGACTATATTAGTTTACTTGATTTGATATAGGAAAAGAAAGCCACAAGATAAAGGAATAGGCAACCACCAAATGTTATGATTGGTTGTGGTCACCCTCCAAAGGGTTGTGCAAACAGGATGGAGGAAAAAGGTGGTATGCTTATCACTCTCGGTGGTATAATTGGCATAGAGGTAGCATTTGATAGCCTTGAATCGAAGCCATGCATCCTTGTCGAGGAGGTGGGAGAAGTATAAGGAGTGGATAACATGGTAGTGGCAGCATTAGAAGGAGGACTCGAAGAAATGGTGCTTGGTGGTAGAGTAGCAGTTGCTATATGGGGACATGGTGGTTGAGCGAGGGCATTTGATGGTGCAAGAGGTCCATTGGAGGGGATACCTTGGAAGGAGTTGCCGGTGTGGGAGGCAGGGGAGGAAATGGGATGAGTCAACTGTTGGGCCTTGTAGAGGTGAATGATGGGGACGATGGGCTGGAATTAAGGTAGGGCGACGACAATGAAAGCTAATATATACTGGGTTGAGTTGTAGAAGTCTTTGGTGGGAGCCATAATAGTTGTTGATGATGATGGTGGCCATTGAGTGGAAGGCTTGAGGAGCTGGTCTAAAAGGAAGTGATGGAAGAGGTGGAGCCTTGGCAGGAGGAAGCCCCACGACGTTTGGATGAACGAGACAACTACCAACGAGAGAGGTGAACTGATTTCAAAGTGATGGATGGGGAAAGTAATGGTAGTTTAATCTTTTCTTTGAAAAACATATTATAAGTTTAGAAGAATACCTATGAGGGCCCTCTAGCTCTATATAGTAGTCAGTTAATATAAATTTTATTGCTCTTACTTGAGCAAAGGACCTGTAGCAAAATCATTGCCTTTCCTCTAATTTTAAGAGGATGATGCCTCTTAATGCTATTCTCCTAGCATCATAGGGCTTCATGGTCTCATATTTTCTTTGACTTTGTAGAATCCTTTCCTTAGTCCAGTACTTAAAATTGCTCTCATTCTCCTCCCATGTTGTGATACAATAGCTTATACTTCTATTGCTGTTATCTAAATGTGTTACTGTTATCTACTGTTTGATATTGAGCTATGCAATGCTAAACTTATTATTAGCTATGCTTGGCACCTGTGATCCTTAAAACCTGTAATCTGTGGAGTAAAAGAAAAAAATCTCTCCAAGTTTTTCACTAGCTGGCCTTGTTAATCTTGCACTCATTCAAGTTAGAATATATGGTTGCGTTGTTGAGATCTTTAACTAAAGAGGCCTAGAATTGCCTTATAATTATAATGAGTTTTGCTGTGTAGCTTAGCAGGCACTTAAGCCTTTATAGTATCTGACTTTTGATTGAATGTTGTTCCCTCTTCCTCTTAAAGTTTTTTTTTTTTTTAAAAAAAATTGTTACCAAAAAAAAGAAAATTAGGAATTTCATATTTAAATGAAGTAGATGCATGTTTGTTGGCATCCCTTGCTTCCTGATTTCCAAAAATCCAAAATTAATGTGATGAAGGGGAAGTTACATTGGAATAAGGGCTTCCATATGGGAATTGGAACCATGTAGTAGCTGCTTATATTTGATGATATCAAGTGTCTTTACACCTTCCTCCGTTACTTCGCTTTAGCTTATGCTGATATGCATTATAGTTTTCATTATAGTCTTATGACGCTAGTATTAACTTTTTTTTCTTTTTTCCTTTTTTACACAAGGTTTAATAGTCTGGGATGGGGGCCTTTCCAGTTTTTCATGGAATGGGATGCCTCATGTACCAACACTGGGGAGGTTGATGTCTCATCCTATTCTAGTCCATTTCCTGATGCATCCTATCTCGACACTCGTGATTGTGGGATGCCATGCTTTTCCATTGGCATATAGAACATTGTTTTATTAGTCTTTCTTGAGCATATTCAGACTCGCCCAATTTTGTTTCCTGTTAACTCTCTGATTTTTTCTATGCTTTTGTGTTTCTGTGTTACAACCATATCAGTATGTGTTGATCTGTTGTTTAGAACAGCATATGCATACATAAGATGCTGTTAGTTGTGTCATGTAGTAGGTTAAATTTTCAAATTCTGTTAATTGCCTAAGCTTGTAGGTTAACAATGACATCTTTTAAATGCTTGTTCTTGTAGGATTGTTATGTAAAACATATTGCATATTCTTAAGTTTGGCGGTTGACAAAGCTGGAGAGATGCCATGGCTAAATAATAGAGGTCATGGCCCCATCACGTCGTTTTCATTTATTGACAAAAATAACTTGTTGCTTATTTAGACAACAAAATTGGTGATTTTCTTTTGGTATTTGTTGAAACTAATAATTTGGGATGCAGAATTGAGCTCAAAGAGTATAGGATATTGAGAAGTTGACACTTTTTGGAAGCTAGTTGTTTGCTTGCAGCTAGTAATTGAAGATGACTAAGGCATAGAATTTTTATAGAACTCGTGAACTTCTAATCAAAGTAGATTTTTTGATAAATAAAATTCTGTGCTTTTTGAATAATTTAAGTACCCAAAATATGGCCATAGTACATTAAATATGATTTTTCTGGTCCAGACACCCCTTTACTGAGATAGGTTTCTTTTTATTTACCCAAATGTTGTAGAAGTTGATGTTGGCTGAAACCTCATATTGTTGACAAGACAATTTGGATATGGGAAGGATTAAGAATGTTGCTTCTATGTGGTTGACATTTGATTCCTCTTTGTTTTGGATGGCAGTTACATGAAAGAAGGTATGCGTACAAGTGTGGAAGCAATTTTGCTGGTAAATATCCTATATCTAGTCGAATTCTTGGTTAATGCAATTTCCTTTTGACTATTATAATATCCTAGTTCTCGAAGCTCATTTGGTGTTGTCTTTTCTGTCAACCATGTTAATTATTAGTTGAAAATTTGAAATATTAAAGATGTAAGCTGCTTGCCTAGAAGATATGATATGTAGATACAAAGAAAGATAAATATATTGATATATATTATATGATTACAAAAATTGTTGCCTTTGTCTAGTGGAGTCAAGGTGGTATCCAGTTTGGGCCATATTGAGCCATATCGGGGCAGACCAGCATGGTTTCACCCCTTAGTTCGAGAAACCAATGAGGGAGGGGGAGAGGGGGAAAAAAAAGGAGGGGGGGGGGGGGGGGGGCGGAGGAGA
>KE504772.1:676739-698032 GCA_000441515.1 Elaeis oleifera | reverse complement strand
CTCCCTCTCTCTCTCGCTCCTCCCTTCCTCTCCCATGCCCTCCTCTCTCTCTTTTTCTCTCTTTCCTTCTCCTTTTTTGGTTTTCGTTCATCGGTACATGCTAGAACGCCATGGCACAATATCATACCGTACCATACTGCTGGCCTACCAGCATGGGTGCCGGTTCCGGTGCTACAAAGCTTGAGAAATGAGAAACAATTAAGTGCTTTGAAGTTTGTTTTGCATTGAGGTATATAACATGTCTATGAGATGAATAACATGCTTAGATATTGAGAGATTTTTGTGTAATATGTTTAGTGTTGCAAGAGAACAATTCCATCAATGTTGTCAACTTATTATGTTTATAAATCTAATGACTATTGATAGTTAATTCGAAATGGTAGTTACTAGTTAAGTTTGAAGGAGAGGCTTGCATGCAAGTCAAGAGAGCTGCTTAAGAAACATGCTGGATTTTGAATTGGAAAGGTAAGAATTTCATTATGGTGTAGCTCACCTGTCTAGAGATGCGCTTTGCTTAAGCAACTACATGAATGGCCTAAAAAACTGTGTGCTGCATGTTGCATCTATTTTTAAACATTGTATAAGACTAAATACAAGGCATGCAAAACGTAAACTGGTCTCTTTTGTTACTGTACTTTAAATTTTATTTATGCTTAAAAACATTATGGCAGAATTTTGTCGCAGATTCTTTTAGTGCCAAAGTAACCATCCATAGCAATAAATGAATCATGCATAAGTTTCTATTCACAAGTGTGGATTGGTTAATTGTTCTTTGGTTTGTTTATACATGGTTGAGCATAAGCAACTTGTTGTCTTTTTTTTTTCTGCTTTTTGGGAAGGAAAAGGAGGGCCAAAGTCCACTATTTATTAAAGAATAAAAAGAATACAACAAACCCCATGGGGAGGTAGAAAGTATCACTACGTTACACCTCTAATAGCTGAATAACCCTCTCAAAGCTTAGTAGGTTCTTAGAGTTACAGCAGTTCTTCCATTCATTGGCTAAGCTGATAATACTCTTCAAAAATTTGGGAAGGTGATTCTTTGATGCTTTCTGCTCAAGCAAATGCTGCTATTTCTCCCTCTGCACGCACCAACAGGTAGCCAGAACCAGTTGATCCCAACCAAGTCCAATAGGGTTAGGCAGTTGGAACTCTTCCTCTCCACTCAGTCCATAATTAAAGGAGGGATGGAGCATGACCTTGGACCCCAAGTTTGAGCTTCAGCAATCTTGTAACAGTCCTACAGTTCAGAAAATGATGTCCCACAAGTTTCCTTAGGATAGTCACAGAAAAAACCACTTGGGATAACTCATCCTTTTCTGGCCATAATTCTTATTTCCTTAGCATGGATTTTGTTTTTGATTATAGCCAGGAGAAGCTTTTAATCTTTTCTGGAGTTTCTGCTTTCCAATAAGAAATGCACTTAAGCTACTTTCTATGTGCTTCAACCATTGCACAATGTCTGTTTGTCTTGATAAGTTTTCTTTTGACAAGTCATAAGCCAATTTTGTGCATTGTTGCACTGAAGGATTCATGTCATAGCCATTGACCAACTAGAAACCTGGGTTGGGTTTCTCTCTCAACAATATCAGGAATTCAAAATCATGTCAATCTTTTGGTTCCATTCTCAGTAATTACTCAAATCATTTACCTACAAAGTTAAAATCTTGTGATTCTACAATTTTCTTTCATGCTATTAAGAAAAAAAAATTGGAGCAGTTATCAAGGCTTTGGTGTTACATGAGTTGGGTAGGCTTAGATTTCATCCATTTCTAACAAGGTTTGCACCCACCAGCAACTTGACCAATCCCAAAGATATGCATGATACTTGACTTAAGAAATCTTCTGGTATATGCTCAGTTTCTTGGGATCAATATCTTAAGATCTAAATATAGAGGCCAAGGTTTGCCGATTCGGAACCAAACTCCATGCCGGCCAGACGGCGGTATAGGTCGGTATGCCCCCGTATCGGATCATATGGGGTTCGAACTGATACGAAAATGAAAGCGAGGGAAGGGAGAACCGGAGAGGAAAAGATGGGGGGAGGGAGGGAAGGAAAGGAAGGCTGGTAGAGACACCGGCAATGGCCACCAGTGGGTCGCGGAGGCCCTCAGAGGGTCATTTAGGCCTTCGGGGCTCTGTCCTCCGAGAGAGGAGAATAGAGAGAGGGGGAGAGGGAGTGAAATGGACAGAGGGGAAGGCGGCGGGGAGGCCACTAGAGGGTTGCCAAGAGGATTGCTGACTTCATTGTACATCACACAAAGAAAAAAAAATTGCGATGAAATAGGGGCGGGTTGCTCTTGTTTCGACCTCATAGATACCATGGAGTCGATTTCGACCGTTGGGGCCTCGGTGGCCTCCCCACTGCCTTCCCCTCTGTCCATTTTTCTCCTTCTCCCCTCTTTATCTCTCTTTATTCTCTCTTGGAGGAGGGCAAAGTTCTGGAGGCCTCGGCGGTCCTCCGGTAACCTCGGTGGGCCACCACCAGCTTTTTTCTTCTTTCCCTTCCCTCCCCCTCTCTCTCTTCCTCTCTTTCCTTTCCCTCGATCACTTTTCGCCGGTGTTCCGAATCGACCGTCTAAACCATATCGATAGGTTGCCGGTACAGTTTGGCATGCCCCAAATCATTCAATTCGAGATGGTTTGTGAATAATGATAGAGGGCCAGAGGCAGTTTGAAATCTAATTTGACTATCTTTGATTCATTGTGCTTTGATTTTAAAATGATTTTAAACCTAATCTACTGTTAAACGTTCAGTATTTATCAACAACACTAACTAATAGGCTGTTAGCACCACTAACATGTGACATTTTGGAAATGTTATTGTTTGGGATGATTTGGTAACCAGATTCATGAAATCCAACTGCTGTGATGATATAGATGGTTTGGATTTATATCTAATCTTCGTATATACAAAACTAATCATCCAATGGTCATTAGGATCTTTCTAATGAATAAATGGCATGAATTCAATAGCTTTATTTATTTAATAGATGAAACATATAATCCGTTGACTTAAAAAAAATCCCTATATTGATGGATGAAGGAGGCAGAGTCATTAGGATCTTTCTAACGAATAAATGGCGTGAATTCAATAGCTTTATTTATTTTAATAGATGAAACATATAACCCATTGACTTAAAAAAATCCCTATATTGATGGATGAAGGAGGCACATTAGGCCACATTACCAATAACTGACAAAAGGAACTTATGATTTGATGGGTCTGAAAGCCTTATGGGTCAATGGATGGACTAGATAAATTTGTGTGGTCCATCTATTTAAAATAACTTATGAAAACCATGCGGATCAATCAATGGATCAGATTAAGTTGTTTGGTTTATTTAACTAAATTCATGACTCAATGACTCTAAAAATCTTAATCAATGGACCTGATCAAGTCATTTGGTTATTTAACTAAAGCCATTTACGATCTAATGGTTCTAAAAGCCTTGCAGATCAATCAATGGACCAGATAAAGCTGTTTGGTTCATTTAATTGGTAACCTATGATCAAATAGCTCTAAAAGCCCTGCGGCATCAATCAATGGAACAATGCGGTTCTACAAGCCCTGTGGATTAATTAATGGACCAATTTATTTATCTGGTTTATTTATTGGATGAAACTTATCATCCTACATTTACTGAAGGCTTTACTTATGATCCAATTGATTGTGTTGAATCAATAGCATGAATCTTGTAATCTAAAGGCTATAACAAGTTCACTTACAATATGATGGTTTAGAAACCATATTTACAATCTAATGGAAGCAACTTATGATCTCACAGTTGTATAAGCAACACTTGGAATCTAATGGCTCTTGCTGTGTTATGATCCTAAATTCTCAAGCAGGTTCTTACAGCTTTTAGTGGTTTGAAAAACTATGAAATTGTTCTTCAAAGATGGGAGTAACTACTTATCCAAAGAGATTAAAAGAAGCTTTCTTGTAATTGGTAAATTCTCAAGCAGGTTTTACAGATAGTTTTTAGAAAAACTACGAAATTGTTCTTCAAAGATGGGAGTAACCGCTCATCCAAAGAGATTGAAAGAAGCTTTCTTGTAATTGGTTGGCAAGGAGGGGAGCAAACTATGAAATAAGCGGTTGCCAAGTGGTTATCAATAAATCTTTTATAAATATTCTCTTAGAGAATATGAAAGATTGTTTTCTCTCATCCTCTCCTTTGACATCTTATTTTCACACTTACAAGTGAGATGCCACCTACCGAGCATGCCAGCATCTGTGGGATCACAAATCTATTGCTTGGTTAATCTTAGGAACGTATGGTACACAAATAGCTTCAGGTGTCATGATCCCATATATATTCATAAATCTTATATATCTAGTATAATATTTTTCCTGTTTCCTGACCTATGCTTGGAACTTTATTGCTTTGGCAGATGGCTTACCAAGGGTCCACCCTTTGTTGTCTTGCTTGCTTACCTTTTGCCATATCTTCTGCTCTTTAATAAATTCATTATTGTTAAAAAAAAGGCAAAAATGAAGGAGCTGATTTGACTTGGTTAATTCCTCATAGCAGTTTCTGTTCCAATGTGTGTTTATTTTTGTTTATTTTGTTTTTATAAATGACTACCAGAATGGTTTCCTTGAGTGTGTTGTTATTAACTTGAGCAAGCCCCATGCTCATTAGAATATCTCCTGATACTTGTGCCAGATATGTCCCTTACTTTTTTTTTTTGGTAATGAGATATAATCCTAGTGTTTAGGTTTAACAAATTGGCTTGATTTGCAGGTGCAGGAGCACAATCATCCTCATATATTGTTACTGCAAATTGGGAATACATTTTGTAAACTCCCTGGTGGACGTCTGAAGCCGGGAGAGAATGGTGGGATGTTGTGTTTATACTGCAATTTGAACCACTTGAGCTTTCTTGAGTGATACATGTAAGCTGTACCTATGTCAACTTTTTCAATGAATTCGTGACATTGGCTTCATATGACTGATATTTGCAGAAATTGAGGGCTTGAAACGAAAGTTGTCTAGTAAGCTTGCTGCTAACTCACCATCCCATCAGCCAAATTGGCAGGTGCGCTTTTATTAAAATGTACCTTGATACCTTTGATTTATTGGAACTAAAAAGGAATGAGGTTTGAAGGTGACAACTGCTAGCGTATTAGTGTATCAGCTAATCACTCCTTGCCCTGGCTAATTATCTCATCTATCGGTCAGCTGACATCATAGAATACCTGGGAGTAAAAAACTGTGAGGCTTGAGTATGATTGTATAATAATCCTGTAAGTCTGCTAGTTCCCTGCACCTTCATGCTAATGGTTACAGGTTTGTGCTGTACCATATTGTGTCACCTACAATTGTGACCTGTGTTTTCCATCTGTTACTCTCCTCCCTATGCTTAGATGCTTCCACTTTGCACCTGGAATTCAAGTCGTTCCCCTTTTCCTACATCACTGTATGCCACTAAAACCTGCTGGGCGAGTTTGGCTAGGCAAACAACATTTAATATATGCTCTGGCTGCCTTTCCTGATTGTCTCAAGAGTTAGCTATGTATATATTTATTTCAAACGAGGATGGGTTCTGTATCTAGGGCACCATCATTACATCTTCTTGGTATTACCATCTAAGTTATAGGACTGTTGCTTCTTTATGAGCTGATTTGTGTCATGTATATTGGTTAAAACTTAAGAGTGGAAGCAGTTTAGGGATAGAACACGGATGGTTTTCTCACAGAAAAGGAAAAAATTATTCTCTAAGTAGCTTTGCTAAAAAAGGAAGAAAGAGAAGTTAGGTGGAGCATAAGATACATGTAGCCATGGTTTCTTAGATGCGAACCTAGTTGTTATCAGGGATATTATGATATGCAAAATCTTGAGGCAGCATTTAGTTGCAGGATAAGGACATGAGAACATGTTATTTCATTATCCTAGCAAATACCATTGTTTAAAGGGGATAGACTTGTTGGTCCATGTCCAAAAAAAAGTGAGTGAGATATCTGGGGAGACTTTATTTCACCCAAAGGGTAAAATAAAGTTAACTCGTTGGATCTTTCTTCCTCCTGCTATTAATTACTTCTTTTTCACTTTATGCCATTAAGCCTCCAATGTCACTCTCTCCTGCTATTAACCACTTCTTTTTCACTTTATCCCATTAATCCTCCCATGTCATTCTCTTTCCTGCTATTAACCACTTCTTTTTCACTTTATCCCATTAGTCCTCCAATGTTATCTAGATACCAGTTTTTGCTAACCCAAGAGTAAAGGAATCTTGAATGGTTTAAGGAATATAATGTGAGCTAACTTTGAGTTTGCCATCTTGTGACAGAATGCAGCATTAGCAGCTATAACATCTACATAAATGGGTATCGGGTTTGAAGTGAAGGATTGTGAGGAGAGTTGGTAGGATGACTACTTAGATATGACAAGAAAATGTATAGAAATGATCAATAATAAATGTTCAAGTGATTACTACACATGCCCCACCTTTTCTAGGTGCCCAGCAATTGACAATAGAAGGTACATGGAGCAAAGACCCTCCATCCCATAACCCTTGTAAACATGGGCTCTGGTCCTTTGGTCTATTGGGTCTCTTACTTTGCCACCTTACATCTTTTACTTTGTCAATCTGACTAATACTACTATACTCATATTCCTATGAGGCATATTTTTTTCCTCTTGCTCAGGGTATTGAGGGTTAAATGCCCTTAGCAAGAATTGCACCTGCAAGTGACAATTGATATTCCTTGAACACTAGATCAGAAAAGTGCAAGGTTTGCCAAGCCCTCTTGGACTAGATGTTTCAGGGCATATCACACTGAATCAGCTACAAACTTGCATTGCTCAGGTACTTGAAATGGGAAGGAACTGGTTAGGACTGGTCCAAACTTGGTCAAATCGACCAATTTTGCCTGGTTTCAAGTGATTTTGACTCAGTTCGTGCAGCCGAGCCAACCCCTCCACATGAAAGGAAGGATTGGGGCATCAGGTGACCCCATCCTACTGTTTGACTCCTGTCCCCTTGAAACTCTAGTCCCCCTATTTGCCACCTTTGCTCTGACATCACCACCTCTAGCATCAAGTGCCACCACTTCCTCATCGATGCATCAACGCCTCTCATTAACGACTGCCTCCTCAGCTTTGATGTTGTCATCATCAAGCACCCACATGCTCTCGGCCTTAACCTTGTCGCTCTTCTTGATGCTGTTCCAATCTCATGTCACAGTCATTTCAATGGACTATGTGTCATTTTGGTACAGTAAGGTACCATACTGACCCAGTTCCTGGTCGGTACTTTACCTGGTAACGGTTCCTGTCCTGGGTACCTTGGAATAGTGGTTCAAGATCTTTGTTTCCACAAGCTGAAGATGAACACTTCAAATGCTTTCTAATAGTCCAAACCCATAAATTTTGAATTTAATTTTGGCAAAAGGCATCCATCATATCAAGAAATGAAGAGATGACCAATATATGATTCCAACTGCCTGTATGTACATTGGACGCAGCCTCATAGATGGAATACAGCTGAAACATTAGATAATAATTGGTTTCTCGAACTTCAATTCAATGCTCTTCTCTTTTTTCTCCTTTTAGGATATAATTTGAAGCCTTTACGAGTATAGCCCTTGCATTCAAGCATATTGTTTTTATTAGATTTAATTTTGCAAATTAAGTTTTTGAATAACAAGAGTACTTTTTTTTTCTCTCTCCAGTTTTTGGTAAATAACAAACTTTTTTGTGGTTACAATAGTTCTAATTTCTTAAAAACAAGTAATAGGGAAAACACTCTTGGTGGTAGTAGTGATGGAAGCTGTGATGGCAACTACAATGGTTTTTGACAGTGGCTGCATTGCTAATGGTGATGGTGGGATGGCAGCAATAATTGTTGTGGTGGCAATGATGGTGGTGAAGATGCACATGGTGCTTCTGGTGATGATGGCAGTGATGGTGATGGTGGTGTCTGACTGTAATTGTGTCATGCTGCTGGAGATGTTAGGAATGATAAGGTTGGCGGTGGTGCATGGTCAGGGCAGTGATTAAGGTGGTGGTAGCTCAGCAATTTCAAAATATTATAATAAAAAAAGGTTTTGGAGAACAAATTTTCAACTGTTGAATTTTGTTTAGATGTCGAAAACTTTTTTGTGAAAATAAAGAGAATTAGATACGCCAAACATACCCTAGTTTTGTACAGTTTAAATGTCTTAAAGTTATATCAACAATCATGTATGACTACGTTGATTGTTTAAACCTCATCATTGCATGTCTTTTTTAACCCAAAATCATGCTTCCTGTGTGTCACATTTTTTGACCTTTATTAATATTTAGAAGAAATCGGGGGAAAAAAAATCTTTGTTTTGCAATCTTATTCATGACCTGATCCTATCCAAGCCCCTCTACAATCTGTGATATGAACCTGGTCTTGAGGACGATATGCTCAAGTGCTTCTGTTGGTTAATGCTTCTTGAAAGCAAATTCAGATTTTTGTGTCTTCATATTACTGTAGACTTCTTTCCGGTGTTGATAGTGAAAGGGTTGTGGGTCAGTTGTTCTGTAATTCCATGAATTACTTGCAATGCTCTTTCTTGGTTGTTCATGTTAAGAGGGTTACCTTTCTTCTCTTGCTGTTATTATAACGTGCTGGGCCTGTATTGTTCAGCTTTGTGTGGGGCTGCAGATTGGCCTTTAGTATTTTCCGCTTACCAAGGTCATCTCTTTGAGGAGTTACTGTGTTCAAATTGGTGCAGTAGTGCCACATTCCATCTCTTTGTATTGTCCCTTCCAAAGAAACCTTATGGTGGTTGCCTCCAACCTTCTGTTTTTGTCACAGTCAAAAAACATAGACACCCTTCTAGTTTGGTTGAGATGCTGTGGAGATATGGCATACAGTGCGTAAACTGAAGATCATTATTGATGGGTATCTTAATTTGCAACAATTTTTTTGCCACTTGCAGGTTGGAGAGTGTGTTGCTGTCTGGTGGAGGCCAAACTTTGAAACAGTAATGTACCCATACTGTCCTCCCCACATCACCAAGCCAAAGGTAAACTTAATTTGGAGCATAAAGACCCTACATTTGCTTTCAATAATTGTGGTTAACTATTCCTAAATTGGAATTTATTTTTTATCGTCAGGAGTGTAAGAAGCTCTTCCTTGTTCACTTGTCCGAAAGGGAATACTTTGCTGTACCCAAAAACTTGAAATTGCTTGCTGTTCCATTGTTTGAGCTCTATGACAATGTTCAGGTATCATTCATTCTTTCCTCTAGCACAACTTACATTTAGTGAAATCTATTCTTCTTTCGTAAGGCTTGTTTTCCTGGTATTTTTTTCAGTAAGGCTTGCTCTATGATGGGTAGTGGGGTTTTTCAACTCCCTCCTAAAACGAATGCAGTTTCTTGCATCCTTTTCACATGCAGTCTCTGCAACTACTTTGAGAATAGTAAAATAGTCAACCTTGAATGAGATTGGTGGAAGGCCCAGCTTGCATGTTGTGCATTTCAGTACTTGTCTCTGTACTCTGGGTTTTTAACTTTAGTTTTGATACATCATTATAAGGGGGCCTTATCTGTTAGTAGCCTTTGTTTCTCTTCTCTCTCTCTCTTTTTTTTTCTTTCTTTTTTTTTTAAATCCTAAATCTAAAGCTACATGATGTTTGGTCGGTTGGGAAGCTAGAACGCTACTGCAGTCATTATCACATAGTTATAAATTAGTTTGTTATATACCTTTTTTTGTCTTTTAGTCATCAGGACTTATCTTAGAATGCTAAAAGCTCTGGTATTGTGCATTTTAACATACTTCTAAAACATGGATGCAGAGATATGGGCCTGTTATTTCCACAATTCCACAACAATTGTCTAGGTTCCAGTTCAACATGGTTAATGCCTGAAACTGGGGACGGTGAAGAGGAAATTTTGCAAGGTTATTTGATAAATATATCAAAGTTTGACTGTCAGGATGATGCAAATACCGGAGCTTTCTCAAACAAGTGTAGTGTTTGCTTGGTATTGTATGTTGTATTCACCTACAATTGCAGATTTATTTCTAGTTGGTTCGTACCTCTTGTTTATCCTTCACATTCCATGTATTGGAAGGTTGCTTATTTAGTGAACAAAATTCGCATGATGGTTGCCTAAGAAGGCCTGCATTTGTGATGGTGTTTGTAAGAACCATTAAGTGCGAATCATTGACTACCTTACCATTGGTTCACTGCTCCTTGTTGAGCTATAACGAAGGTTTTAAATCTCACGGGACAATAGCTTTCCTTTGGAATGGGATATATTATCGTTCCGCCTCATCTTGACACTTGGGATAGAGAATATTTTAGGATATACTGATTGGGATGTTGGGACGATGATGAATAGTGTTGTCTGATATGTGATGGTATTTTATCTCGGTATCTCGTAAGATGTCCTGCCATGACTTGGATCTTTTCTGCCTGGATTTGGATCATTGGCTATAATGTTAATTCAGGGAGCTGGTGGAGGGAACTTGGGAAGTTGTAGGAGCTCCCACGTTCCTTCCTATATTATCCTTTATAAAATCCTCTCCTAGCCCGGTGCGTTCTTCTTTCCTATGTTTGTGCTGCATCATGAGGCAGTCATGAGTCAGCATTTTCAACTATTTAGTTTGCATAATAACATAGCTAATATGGCCTATGTTATATCCTCTTGATGCATGAGTAAGAACTCTCTAAAAGATATGATTATTATTGTCTAAACATTTTTAAGGCTATAAGTCTAAATCAATAAGGGGAATCTTCAATTTAAATGATCATTATTGATTTTAAAATATTTATATTTTACTCAAAGTTTAATGCTTAATATCTAAAGCAAAGTTTGGAACATCGGTATCGATGGTCGTTTCGATCGGTCGATGGCATGGCTTCGTACTGGATCGGATCAGTGCAAATCCACGAAGGGAGGAAAGGACAAACTGGGGAGGTGGAAAAGAGAGAAAGATAGGAAAGAGAGGAAGAGAAAGAGAGAGGAGGGAGAGAAGGAGGTTGAGGCGGTGGAGACGTCATCGGTGGCCACCTGAGGGCTGTGTGGGCCCTCGGAGGGCCGTGGTGGTCACTGCGGTTCCGCATCATCTATGGGAGAAAAGAGAGAAGAGAGAGAGGGGGAAGAATCGGACTGAGAGGGATCCGTTGGAGAGGTTGTCGGAGGGCCTCTAGCTAGCCGACATGGTTGTCGGGCAGCGTAAAGGCCACTTTCGGCTCCGCGGTCGTGAACAGGGGCTTAAAAAAGCCTCTGTTTTAGGGGCTTTTTAAAAAGCTTGACAACAGTGAAGTGGGCAATGAATTTTGCCGGCTTCATGTTTCTGAGCTTTTTTAAAAAAGTATTAAAATGGTGAAATTGGCAAACTGATTGCCAACTTTACTGTTTTTAATTTTTTTTTTAAATTTTTAAAAAATGAAGTCGGTAAATCAAATGTCGGCTTTACTGTTCATCTTTCTTTTAAAAAACGTCCGATGCCCCTGTTCCGCGGCTGTGACTCTACTCGCACTGCCTCCGCCACCCAATGGCCACGATGGCCGTTCGGAGACCTCCGACGGCCCCTCCGCCATTCCATTCTCGCATCTTCGATGGCCTCCTCCTCTCTCTCTCTTTCTCACTCGTTGCGGTAGCCCTATTGGACGAACTGAGCTATGGAGACTTCTGTGGCCCTCCAGCGGCTATATAGGGCCACCGCTGGCATCCGATGGTCTCTTCCTCTCCTCCTCTCTCTCTTCCTCTATTTTTCTCTTTTTCTTCTTCTGCATCAGCGTATACCGTTTTCCTACTGGAACCATCCTAATTCTCCACCAGTCTGATTTGGCACTCCGAACCGCTCGATTCGTGATGGTTCTGAAAATCATGACTGAAAGTATCCTCTGTTGCGGCCAATTTTCTGTTGCCTGTCGTCGATGATGAGCACCTGCAAAGCAGCGTTCTCACAGATCGGAGTTACGTCCGACGGAGACCTTCCGATGCTTAAGTCAGAGTAGGAATTGGTGAACAGTAGTAGATTTGAGTATCGAGTGTAGCAGAGCTCTGGTCAGAAGTGTCTTACCAGTACTGTTCCTTTACCCTTCTTTTATAGATGAATTTGATGTAACTGTCGAGTACGTGGTCCCGCTTTTTATGGTGTTAAATTATTGGACCATAATTATGGAGTTAATGGGTTGTTAATTCTTAGTAATTGCCGTGACACGTAGTCGATAACCGTTCATAACGGTTACAGCACGTTGAGCAGATTAGCCGACTATATGTCGGTTATCTTGGTATGTCAATAGAACATCCGAGTGACCATCGGCTAATAGTTTTGATATGCCGATGGTCTCAAGTCAGAGATTGTTCTGCTGTTGGTCGGTAGTAGCCGAGTGTCAATCAGTTCGCCGATCATGAGTCGGTGTCAGTCGATGCATAGTCGGAGTTGTATATTCGGTCGGTCGATCTTGTTGAGTCGGATGTCGGGGTTGGTTGACTTAAGTCGGGGATCGATTGACTTACCTCAACAGTTGCTCTCCACTCCCAAGTCCAAGGTGATCTGACGTGTTCCACCATGCGGTTTGTCACATTGGATGAAGGGAGTCTTTTCATGCGATATCGAACCCCGATTTGGCTGCTAGCTTCTTCGAAATATGAGCGTCAGCTGCTTTGTCGTTTTGGTGTCATCATTAGACTATCACACTGACAGGACGATTCGGTATTGGATGTCAGTGTTAGATGTCATTTTGGAAAGATGAATCGGTGCCGGACGATATGATTCTGACTAGTAGATCTTTGCCATGTGTCCGAATGTTATTGGGTTGGAGATGTTCACGCGGATAGCGGTGACGTGGCTCGATCTGGAGTAGGTGTATCGAACCGTTCGATCAATGGTTGGCCCAGATGTCACCACGTGTTAACATCTGGCAAGATCTTGGTTTGAGTGCCTCGATCCTGGCCGTTGAGGGATCCCATATATATATGATCGCTTTCAGCCAACTTTTACTTTTCATTTGTCTCTTTTGCTGCAGAAGCTTTGCTAGAGGATCGTTCAGTGTCTGAAGATTCTTCCTTCCTCGTCTTCCCTTTTGAGTTTCAGGTTAAGTCCTCTATCTTTTTCGAATCATCCTTCATCTCTTTTAGCCTCTTCTTTTCAATGGCTAGGGGTTCCTCTTCTCGAGATGGTCGGTCGGAGAATCCGACGGACGACTCCCTATCGGGCTCGAAAGTGGAGGTCTCTTCACTTTCGAACCAAACGTCGAACAGCTTCGGGAGCAATATCGCATCCCGAAGCAGTATCAGCTTTTTGCCCCTGGTGCCAATGGTCGGTGAATGCCCCTCATTCGACCTAGGTGGCCTTTTATGTCGAAGATCTTCGAACGGATTTTCGATTTTCGATTTCGAAGTTCGTCCAGAATATTTTGGACTACTACGATCTCTGTCCTGCTCAGTTGGCACCGAATTCGGTCTGACTAATAATCAGTTTTGCTCTATTGTGTCGGTTACTGCCGATTGTACCTCATCCTTCTCTTTTTCATACTTTCTTTGTCCTCCGACCTCACCCAAAGGTCAGGGTTGGTGGTTCTTCAACCCCGAAAAGGCCTTTCTTTATTATCGATCTTCCATCGTTCATCCATAGGTGGAAGAACCAGTTCTTCTTTGCTTCTACCTCTCTTCCTTGGGGCTTTCCTTCTCGCTGGGATAATCCAAGAACCGGTCCCAACGATAACAGTCGGGTGGAGATCGATGATCGAGAGGACTTTCATCGGCTGAAGGATATTGCGATCTCATCGCAGAGAGAGCTTATGACCGAACAGGCTCTCTATGACGCCAGCCTTAGTTCGGTCGCCAACTTAAGTATAGTATAGTCGGTCATTTTCAACTTTATTCTTCTTTTATTTCTAGATTGTGTTGACTTTTATTTTGATTGCAGCCATGCAGCCGAGGGCGCGAGTGTCGCTCGTCGACGCTCGTTAGCACATTGCCAGAAAGAGGGCAGCGTCTGAGGCTGGACCTTCCGACCACCGAAGAAGAGTCGAGTTGCAGTTTCGATACAGGCTCCAGTTGCTACTTCAATGCAAGCTCCAGTTGCTGCTTCAACGTCGGGTCCAGCTGCTGCTTCGACGCAAGCTCGAGTTGCCGCTTCAACGCAAGCTCGAGCTGCTGCTTCAACGTCGACTGAGGAACTCAAGGTACCTTCGGTTCCTAAGCCAGTCCTGGCGCTGTCAGCCCCGACAGCACTTCTCACTGCGCCTTCTGCGAATGGGATGGCGAGAGAAAGAACTGCCGCAGCAAAGTCGGTAGCTCCATTAACTGAGGAGGTTGGGGCTGAGGTGGAGGTTGCGACCGAAACCGAGCAATCAGCGGCTACATCGATTACTCCTTTGGTAGGAGTTTCTCTGACGCAATCCAGTTCAAGTTTCCCGTGCTTTCAAATGTGGGGCCACCGATAGGAGATCGAGAAAAAGCTCCGATGACTTCGACGAACGATGCAGCGTCGGAGGGCCACACGATCCATTTTAACCTTGTAATACCCAGAGATGAGTCGGCCCTGGTCAATCCGTCATTGGCCAAGTGGCTTCTCCATGCCACAATTCTCCCGACTGACCGAGAGAGTCGAAGAAAAAGGATAATGGCTGAGATGTTCTCATCTTTCTACCCGATGATAGTCGGGTAAGTCGTTTTCTTCTCTTTTATATATATATATATATAAATATCTGATCTGACTTATCCTCTGTCTGCAGTTGATCCATGATATGTCTGCTTTGGAAGTCGGCTATGAGAAATTTGGTGACTTCCGTCGGTCGTGGATGAATAAATAGCAGTCGTCGATGCTGAGAAGGCGGCTGCCCTTGAACAGCTTAAGTCAGCAGTTGAGCGGAGGCCAAGCTTCAGCAGAAGATCTCCTGATTGACTGACGACTTAGAATCTTCTGGAGCCGAACTTGAGTCGGCTCGTCAAAATATTTTGACTCTTAAGTCGAAGGTCAAGAGCAAGAAACACTCTATCCACCGGCTTCGACGAGAACGAGACGGATGTATTGCTGAACTCGAAGCCGAACGTGGACGACATCGGGCCAACCTTAAAAGGTTGGCACTGACCGAAGAAGAGTCGTCTTTTGCATGAGCCGATGCTGAGTTGGCACGAGCCGATACTAAGCTGGCAAAGACGGAAGCGGAGTCAGCGAGGGAGGCGTTAAGTCGAGCGATCGAGGACTTCAAGGATTCAGCAAAATTCAAGGAAGAGATCTTCGAAGGCGGATTCATCTCTTACTGCGCAGGATATGAAGATGGCTGAGATACGATCAAGAAATTATACCCGAACCTCGACTTGAGCAGCATCGTTCCTCCAGAGTCGGAAGATGAAGCTGCTGAAGAAGATGCAGTGTCGGCTGAAAGAAGAACATCGACACCACCACCACCAGAAGTCGTCCAAATCCCCGAAGCTACTCCCAAGCAAAGAGATAAGGACGGCGACGTAGTTTGTTTTTTTGTAATCAGACACTTGTAATCGGACTTCGGTCTAATTTGTAACCTCTTTATAACGAATAAAAGAATTTTCTAAGTTAAGACTTCTGTCTGATTGTGCTTGTCTGCAATGCAAATTGTTTAACTATCGAACATTAATCTGTGAACCGATCGTTCGATAGAAACTTATTAAATCACCTGTTAGTCGCATAATTCTTTTGACGTACTTTAAGAATTAAGATAAATGATAATAAGTCGAATACCCTAAGTCCGATGATTAATCGATTTGTACGTCATGTCATTTGATAATCGATGGCAAGCCGAATATCCTTCGACTGGCCGTAGCTAAGTCGGTATAATTTCAATCCGATCTTGATCGTATTGGCATAATATTCTACTTAGTTAGGACTAAGTCGGCATATTAGTCTTTCGATTATGATCGACTTTTACAGTGAAAATCGAAATATACTTAATACCGAGACATAGTCGGTAGTCGGCTTTTACAGTAGAAAGTTGAAATATATTTAATATCGAGACATAGTCGGTACGATGGCCTTTACAATGAAAGCCGGTGTAATTAATGTCGATTTTTACAGTGAAAAATTGGGATAAATTCTGTGTTGAAGTATAGTCAATAGTTCTATTTTTACAGTGAAAGCCGACATATAGTCGATGATTGACGGAAGTTGGCCGAGACTTGTGATTTTGAAATTCTGTATTTCATTCCGAATAACATGTACATGGATGATTTTATTGATGATACATCTTTAAATTATCGGCATTCTATGTTCGGGGAATAGCCGACCTTCAAGTGTTTCTAGTCGATATGCGTTCGGTCTGAGTGTTTCAGCTATTCTGTAAAATCCTTCCCAATTTGGAGATAGCTTTTCTTGCTCCAAAAGTTTCGAGACTTCTACTTTCTTTAGGACTAAGTCTCCTGATCGAAAGACCTTCAGTTTGACTTTTGCATTATAGTACCGGACTACTCTTTGCCGATATGTAGCCATCCGAACTTGAGCTTGCTGTCGGACTTCTGAGAGTAGATCTATATTAGCTCTCCGACATTCGAAATTACTTGGCTCACTGTATTGTTCGATCCTTGTTGATGGCAATTCGATCTCGAGCGGGATCATTGCTTCTGTTTCGTAGGCCAAATTGAAGGGTGACTCTCTCGTCGGTATGCGAGGGGTTGTTCGGTATGCCCATAAGACTGGATATAGTTCTTCTATCCAGATGCATTTAGCTTTATTCAGTCGGGTCTTAAGTCTATGCAGAATCGTTCGGTTGGTTACCTCCACCTCTCTGTTTGATTGTGGATGGCCGACTGAGATGAGTTTGTGCGTAATATGAAATTTCGTATAGAACTCTTTGAAGTTCTAATTGTCAAATTGCCAACCATTATTAGTGATGATGGTGTGTGGCAAACCGAATCTGTATATGATTGATTTATGAATGAAGTCTTCCATCTTACTTTCGGTAATTTTGCTAGAGGTTCAACTTCTACCTATTTGGTGAAGTAGTTGATAGCAACCACAGTGAATTTCCTCTACCAAATGTCGGGAGAAAGAATCGAGTATGTCAATTCCCCACTGTGCGAAGGGCCATGGTGCAATAATTGATATAAGCTGGCTGGCTGGTTGGTGCTGGATATTCGCATATTCTGACATGGTTCACACCTTCGGACAAGTTCAGCTGCATTTTTCTTCATGGTGGGCTAATAATATCTTTGTTGCAAGACTTTGTAGGCTAATGATTTGCCCTCCAAGTGATTTTCGCAAATCTCTTCGTGAACTTCTCGGAGTGTATAGTCGGCATCTGTTGGTCCCAAACACTTTAGTAAGAGAAGAGAGAACGATCTTTTGTAGAGATAACAATTCATCATAATATATTGAGAGGCCGTCTATCAGAGTCGTTGGGCTTCTGAGGAATCCATAGGAAGAGTTTCACTTGTTAAGTACTGGACGATCGGATCCATCCAGTTTGGTTCAACAGTGAGCTGTAATACCTCCTCAACCTTGTCGATACTCAACTATTCGAGACATTCAACGAATGTCCGACCCAGCGAGTTGAAAGAAGTAGTTGCAAGTCGGGAGAGTATGTTGGCTCAAGCATTTTCAGTTCTTGGAATGTAAAAGATCTCAAAGTATTTCAAGGTTGATATAAGATCCTTCACCTTCTGAAGATACTTCATCATGATTGGATCTCGGGCTTCAAATTTGTTCTTGACCTGTTCAGCAATTAATTGCGAATTGGTGAAGACCTTCAAACTGTCGATGTCAAGTTCTTTGGCGATCTTCAAGTCAGCTAAGAGTGCTTTTATATTCAGCTTGATTTTTCGATGTTTTGAAGTTGAACCGAAGGGTATATTCAGTGACCACTCCTTCAAAATTTGTAAGAATGAAACTTGCTCCACTGCCTTGCATATTAGATGCTCCATCAATGTGCAGCACCCAAATTGACTTTAGGTTGGATTCGAGAGTCACGGTCTGCTTTATTGTATCATCAGTTTCATTCTTTGATTTATTATCGGATATTATACATTTGACGATGAAGTCGGCTAGAACTTGCGTCTTCATTGACGGACATGGACGATATTGTATGTCGAATTTGTCAAGCTTTACTGTCTACTTTGTCATTCGATCCGAAGTATCAGGTCGATGCAAAATTACCTTTAACGGTTGATCGATCAAGGCTACAATCGGGTGTGCTTGGAAGTATGGCTGAAGCCATTGTGATGATATAATCAGAGCGTAGATCATCTTCTCCGCTCTTGAATACCTCACTTCGGCATTATGTAGCATCTTACTGGTGTAGTAGATCAGTCGTTGGATTCAATTTTCATCTTCTTGAATGAGCATCGAACTGATCGCTTCAGTCGAAGTTGCCAAATAGAGATACAGTGTTTCTCCAATCTTTGGTTTGTGAGCAGAGGCAGAGAAACCAAGTACTTTTCAAATCTTCGAAGGACTGTCGACATTCATCCGACTATGAGAAGTCCTTCATTTGCCGTAAAGTCTTGAAGAAAGATAAACATCTTTCAGCCGACCTAGAAATGAATCGGCTGAGCGCGGCGACTCTTCCATTAAGTTGCTGTATCTCCTTTTTGGAGCTTGGGTGCTTCATGTTGATGATAGTTTTTATCTTCTCGAGATTAGTCTCTATTCCTCGTTGTGACACAAGAAATCTAAAATTTTTTCAAAAGTCACCCCGAACGCACACTTAGTTGGATTCAACTTCATCTGGTGTCGTCGAAGTATGTTGAAGGCTTCTTCCAGGTCTCGAACATGCTTTGAAGCTTGAGAGCTTTTCACCTACATGTCGTCCACATATACCTCCATGTTTCGCCCGATCTATGCTTTGGAGATCTTATTGACAAGCCGTTGGTAGGTGGCTCCGGTATTTTTCAACCGAAAGGCATCACTTTATAACAGTATATGCCTTTATCGGTTATAAAGGCTATGTGCTCCTCGTCTTCGGACGCCATCCGAATTTGATTATATCCGGCAAAGGCATCCATGAAGCTTAAAAGTCGTTGGCCTGAAGTTGCATCAACCAGTTGGTCAATCTTTGGTAATGAAAAGCTATCCTTTGGACAAGCCTCATTCAAATTTGTGTAGTCGATGTAGATCCTTCATTTTTCATTGGCCTTCCTCACCATTACCACGTTGGCAAGCCAGTCGGGATAAATAGCTTCTCTGATGAAGTCTGCTGTGAGGAGCTTGTCGACCTCTTCGTCAATGACCTTCTGTCTTTTGAGTATAAATGGTCGTTTCTTCTGTTTCATCGACTTGACATTTGGATTGATGTTGAGTCAGTGAGTTATTACATCCAGAGAGATGCCTGGTATGTCGGTGGCCGACTATGCGAAGATGTCGGCGTTTGCTCTTAGTAGATTTATTAATTACTGTCATTCCGGATCAGACAGCTGCGATCCAATTTGGACCATCTTTTCTGGATCTTCTTCCTTTAGTAGGATGAAATCAGTTATTCAGTTGGTTCACCCCTCTTCTGATTCTCTCTTTGGTCCAACTTGTCGATGGGTAGAGAGTCTTCAGATTTATTATTTTGAGTGGAGACTAAGAAGCAGCGTCGGGCTAACTATTGGTCTCTACGTATTTCTCCGACTCTGTTCTTATCGAAATCAGACCAATAAATGGTATGTTGAGACCACCGCTCTCCATACATTAAGGCTAGGTCATCCGAGTATGGTGTTATAGGTCAAAAGAAGTCGGACAATCATGAATGTCACAAAAACAGTGCTCTGTAGTGGTTTAATTTCCACGGTTAAGGAAAGAAAATTTTTTCTTCCACAGTCACAGCATTCCCAGTAAAACCGACCAATGGCGTCGAGACTCTTCTGAGTTGATCAGTCGGTAGTCGCATTTGGAAGAAAGTCGAGTAAAAAAGAACATTAGTCAAACTTTCATTATCTATAAGGATTCTTTTACATCATAATTTGCTATTGTTGCCGAAACAACAACAGCATCATCATAGAGAGTTTGAATTCTTCGAACATCCTCTTCCGAAAAAGTTATTACATCATTGAGTCATCGCCTTTTCGCCGACTCTTTTTGAAAGTTGCCCCCCAATTCGGTCGCCCAGAGATCATGTTGATCACTCCTGCAGTCGGTTGATTATTGATAGCCTCCTCAGTTTGCGGCTGAGGTCGTTGGTCGGCAGGAGGTTGAGTCGGCGGATCTCTTCGGTACTTTTCGAGGTAGCCTCATCGGATCAGGACCTCTATCTCGTTTCTGAGCTGGATGCATTGTTCGATATCATGACCGTGGTCATGATGGAACCGACAGTACTTCCTCCGATCATAGTTCCTTGAGGGCACTTTCATCAGTAGGAGGTGTCGTAGGTATTCTGCTCCTTCGATCTTTATGAGAATCTGTGCACGAGGAGCAGAGAGAGGAGTATAGGAGTCATACCCGTTGTAGTTCAGTTTTGGGCCGTAGGTCGGCTTCGGACTCCATCATTGAGGTGAAGCTCATTTATTAGAGGGTGGTCGACTTGATTCGATCGGAGCTCCCCCTTTCTTTTATTTTTTCTTCTAACTTTTACCTTCTGTCTGGCATCGGTCAGAAGCAGCCTCGTCTGCATGGATGTACTTGTACACGCGTTGGAGAAGTTCAGCGTAGGTCCGGGGAGAGTTTTGTCTAAAGAGTAGGAGAACCTGGATCCCCTCAGACCCCTCTTCATAGTCGATATGGCCATGTCTTCGTTGAGATCCCTGACCTCAAGCGTGGCCGTATTGAAACGGACCACAAAGTCTCTTAAAGTCTCAGTCTCTCCTTGTTTGACTGAGAAGAGACTGTCGGATGTTCGTGGCAGCCTTCAACTAGTGCTGAAGTGAGCCACGAAGGAATGTTCAAACTGCTCGAAGGAATCGATGCTTTCCGACTGAAGTCTGAAATACCAAGCCCGAGCAGCTTTCCAAAGTGTTGTCGGAAAGCTGATACATAAGAGAGTGTCGGTTGCCCTCTGGATCATCATGAGAGCTTTATAGCTCTTTAAGTGGTTGATTGGATCGATAGAGCTGTCGTATGCTTCCACCTATGGCATTTTGAACCGAGACGAGATCGGCTCATACAAGATGTGCCGAGAGAGAGGTTGGACAGTGTAGAAGTCGTAGTCACTGGAGGATTTCTGACCTTTCACCTGAAGTCGGACAAGTCGGCGCTCGATTTTTTGAAACTTGCGTTCATAATCGTCCAACCACTGTTGCCGGGAGACTCCAGGGGTGGAACCTCCCGACGAATTTGAAGGAGAAGCAGAAGGCGTCTGTGGCCGTTTCTCCTTTCTAACACTGTGGAGACGTGTCACGCCCGAACCAACACCCGGGTCGGATACGTGATGGCCGCACACTCTTTAGAGCAAGCCTAAAGAAT
>KE504772.1:642699-655254 GCA_000441515.1 Elaeis oleifera | reverse complement strand
AATTAATTTAAATTAGATTTAATTTAATTGAGCTTGACTTAATTTGAGGCTAATTGGGTTTAATTATCGAAATTAGATTTGGATTTAATCCTGATTGGATCAGGTTTGACAGTCTTTTCGAATTTGATTCGAATCGAACTCGAATTGGATTCAAATTAAATTCAATTTAAAATCCAATCAAATTAGGAAGTCAACCCATCTTTTACTGAGCTTCTCTCTCTTCTTTCATGTAGAAAGAGAGAGGGCGCACGTCTGGTTGCTTGCGTGCGTGAAAAGAGAATCCTATCCTTATCAGGTTGGGCGTTGGGAGTTATTTTGTGCGACAAAAATAAGAAGGAATTGGGGCGTGCGTGAAGGTGTAGCGTGAGTCTTCTTGCCATATGAAAAATTCTCCATGCCCCTTCTCCCTTCCCTTCCTTCTTCCTCTTGATGCCCCACTTCCTTCTGAGATTAGATTAGAGAGAGAGAGAGTTTAGAGAGAGAAGAAGAGAAGAAAATATTCTTCATCTCTTCTTGGCATCCTAAAGAGATCCCATCAGATTTGCGCAAAGAGTTCGTGCTGCAGTCTTCTTCTTCGAGTTCTAGAAGAAGATCCAGATCCAAGCCAAGGAGTGAGGTCTGCAAAGTGCTAGCACTCTAGTGGCCTTAGTGCTTCGATCAAGCCATCTTCGTGTGGATACTAGCAGAGGTCAGACGCTTGCGCGGCTACGATAAAATCTTAGACATTTGATAGATCCGATCCGAGTAAGAAGAAAGGATAACGATTAAGGTAATCATTCTTCTTTCTGATTTTTTTTTCAGATCTAATATGAAGTATTTATTTTATAGCATGTTTAGAAAGATCCCTAGGTGATTGTAGGATTAGATCCAAGCATGATTAAAATTATAATAGTTTAATTTTATCTTTTCGCTGCATATTTTCATGAGATGAAAAATCTGTATGCTAATTACCTAAAAATCCAACATATCTAGATAAGGACAATTGGTGGCAAAGATTAACAAAATGGACAAGAAGACTAGCTGAATCAAAGCGAAGGAGGCTCTAAAGTTGGTAAGATAGCACAAGAAAATGAAGAATTAAAGAGGGTAAGAGGTAGTAGAGAGGATTAAATAGTAGATCAATCGGTCTGTGTGGCCAGCA
Organism: Elaeis oleifera; assembly: GCA_000441515.1. Lineage (NCBI taxonomy): Eukaryota > Viridiplantae > Streptophyta > Magnoliopsida > Arecales > Arecaceae > Elaeis > Elaeis oleifera. The sequence goes on along the minus strand of KE504772.1, from coordinate 654,113 downwards.
GCAAAGATCGATGAGGAGGAGATGAAGACTAGCAAGATTAGGATCGTAATATGGAGGGTTAAAGAATAAGGAAGCTAGAGAAGAGGAGAAGAATGAATAAAGAAAGAGAAAGAGATCAAGGAATAGAATAAAAGAAGAGATTGAGGGATTTGAAGGCAAGGGGTCTCGCCCAATGAAGACATTGGATCACTTGCCTAACCCTTCAAATTGTATTTAGGATGGCTCGAAATTAGGCCGAGTTCTCTCGTCCTCCCCCCTAAAGAATTTCAACCCCGAAATTATATACCTAGATCATCAAAAGGTTAAGAGTACTTAGTCCTCATTACATCTTCGAGTTGTCAAGCAGCCTCCCTCTTGGTGAGATTGCTTTATTGATTCTTGATGTAAGGAAGGATATGACTTCTCAAAATATGCTCCTTCCTATCCATAATTCATGTTGAATGCTCTTCATAAATTAGATTCTCTCAAACCTATAATGTTTAAGCTTCACCGCATAACTAAGGACTGATATGTTCTTTTTAAATATTGATATATGAAATACATTTTGCATGTTATATAGAGTGTATGGTAATGCTTATTAGAATTCTACTTCTATTACTCTATCTAAAATTTTGAATTGATCCACATATCTGGCACTAAGCTTGCCCTGAATTTTCAAATCTCATACACCCATAGTAAAAGATACTTTAAAGAGAACATGGTGCCCTATTTGAAGTTCTAACTCTCTCTTCCTATTATTTACATAGCTTGTCTACGTGCTTTAAGTTGACAGAGCTACTCCTCGATTATCTAAAACTTTTTCATATTTTATTGCACTATCTCAAGTCTTAACAATTTTCTTTCACCAATATCATCCCAGTAGATTGGAGACCTACACTTCATGCCATAAAAGACCTCAAAAGAAGCTATTTGCATGCTAGATTGGTAACTATTATCGTAGGTAATTTTCATAAGAGATAAATGATTGTTCAATGCATCAAGACACAGGCTCTCAACATATCTTTTTGTATCTAATTGGTCCTCTTTATCTCGCTACCGGTTTGTGGATGGAAGGCTGAATTGAAATTTAATTTAATCATGAAATTATGGTCCTCTTTATCTTTAGTATTAAGACACAAATTTGATATCCCTATCTAACATAATAATTACTGAAAATCATGCAACATTATGATTTGCTCTATGTACAAATATACCAACCTCTATATGAAAAGATTGATTTTGAAGGATAAATTTTACCAACCGACTTTGTCAATTTGCCAATAATTCGCCAAATAACATCATTTCTTGAGGTTTCTGCATAAACCAATCACAAAGTTTCATGGTACTATGTTCCTATTTCCACTAAGCAATAAGACGAGACTATGATGATCTTGCATGTCTTTAATCCTTAGCTTTCACCTATTGACACACCAATTGTTGTATGACATATTGAGCAGTCTTCCTCTTCATTCCATTACACTAAAATTTTTCGTCAAATCTTTATATGTTTTGGTGCCTCATTATTTTATGGTTTAAGTAGTGTTAGGAGCCTCCTCCAAAATCTCTTCCTTTTAACTCTAGAATCTTGTGAATACCTAGATATTCTAAATCATAAAGAACCATCCTCATCCACTCTAAATTCTAACTAGGTATCGGATTATACTTATTTGTAACCATCTATAATTATGGATCTCCTTCCTAAAATGTTTTGATCCTTTCAATCAAGATAGCTCGCACTTTGACTTTGATGATAGCAAGTTGGGAATCAGGATTGTGCTATCATAATTCAATTCCCAACTTGTTCAAATCTTCCAAAATGTGCTTCCTTCAAACAATTAGAGTAAGCCGCCAGAGGATTTTTTGATTAAATCATCTACCATAATATCTACTTTCCCAAGGTGATAACTAATTGTCTGCATCATTCTATAATAATTCTAATCATCTTCTCTACCTCATATTCAGCTCATTATGGGTGAAAATAAATTTCAGATCTTTATCATCAAAAAATATATATCTCACAAGGTTCACCATACAGAGATTGTCTCTATATTTTTAAAGCAAAAACCACAGTTAGCATACCACCCAAACACTTCCAAGATACATCACTCTAAGGGGGTATTTGGTAGCATGTAATCCTGACAGGATTACATGTAATTTTGTAATAAATAATCATATTATACTGTTTGTTTTGCCATTTTCACAGGTAATGCTGCATTACATATAATGCAGTATTACCTCAAAAAGAGGTAATCTGATTGCCTAAGGGGAGGTGGCTATATGATTACATGTAATTTTGCAATCCCGCAATCTTGCAATAAAATAATTTTAGAATCCAAATACCCCCACCAAAATAAATTAAAATATATATTAAATAAATTATGGATAGTCTCAGTTGGTGAAAATAAAAAAAAGTATAATGGGTGGTTTCGGCTGGTGATGTCACCGAAAATGGTTGGGTTCCAAAATTAAGTTGTCCATGTAGAAAATAGATAATAATCAATAAGCAAGGATAGAAGTATTTGAAAAAATTAGCTTATATTTTATATAATCTAAATTGTATACTAAATACTGTAATATAAAATTTCTGTTATTTTACAACAACATTACTGTACATACCAATATTACAATATAGGATTCTCTGTTATTTATCAGGTAATCACATTCCCTCTATAATCACATTACCATAGCAACATTACCTATGTAATACACCAAATGCCCCCTAATTGATCAAAACGTCCTATCCTATATGGAATAGCTAGTATTGGGTTGTCCAATGAATGTTATTTTGAGAAAGAATATGTCCAAGAGATCGGAAACACCATACAACCAGAACTTGTACTTTTATAGCATCACATAAAGCTTCATCTCTCCAAGAATTTGCAACACTATCTCAATCCTTCTCATGCTCCTTTTGGCTCTTTGAGTGTACCAATATATCATCAATGAACACCACTATAAATGGTTCGAGGAAGATTTGAAAACCCTGCTCATTAGATCTATATATAAATGTTGTAAATGCATTTAGAAATGTTGTAAGTGCACCAATATATTAGATTGTCTTGTTGAATTTGAACTCTATCATAATGAAATAATAATGGAGCCTCTACTCGAACAACTGTCGATCAATTTAGTTATGATTTTGGATGTGTGAGATGCAATGATAAATTATGACATGTTAAGTAGTTGATATGATAATAGAAACTAGTTAACCAGCATGTGAACTTTCATGTAAGTGATACTATAATCATATTCTAATTATTATCTTGTTTGTAGGATGGTTGTTATTAATTGCTATATTAAATTTATGTCTGTGTACGAAGATACTCTTCCATGGCCTTGGATAGCCAGTGAATGAAGAATCTATTAGTTATCTTTTGGACTTCAGAAATCTTTGTTGTTAGTTAACATATGTATATCTTTTAGTCATGAAGCTTGATTGTTTATTTTGAAATAATATTTATACTTTATATCTTCCCCAACATAAATGAGATTTTGTACGGTTTTCTAGATCTCGTGTATTTTCTGGAGCCATGTTCCATGGAACAAGCTTCTTTGTCGCAGGTTGGTTCATCGGTTTAAGCCATCACAAGAATGACAAGTCACAAGCACGCAGCTGAAGTCATGACAACAATGAGGAGTAGATTTTCCTTGTCGACGAGGACAATCTATAATATTTCTAGTAACCTAGCAGCATTATGTTTTCGGAGCACATGTGAAAAGAAAATGATAGCAAGTACAGAGATTAGTTGGAAGGTGATGTTTTGTGTCATCACAAACGATGAAGCACAAAGTTGACCTTCCAAGTCATTTCAATATATGCTTGTGGGTTCTTTTATTATATATAAATACTCCTTGCAAGGAGCACGCCTGTACTTGTTCCTAAGATCCCATCCATTTTCATATTAGAGGTCTAAAATTTTAGAAGCATTTTAGAAAGTGGTGCAGGGAACCCATGTCTTTTAGGTCTGTTTGACATTACACATCATAGGAGTTGGATATCACCACAATGATTGATAAATGAATGCAATCTTCTTTGTTTAATATCAGAAACATGGTCATATTCATTTATTTTCTTTGGCAAACCACTGAATGCCAGTTGCATGCTGGTAGGACTAGCCACAGCACCATCTGATCTCTAGGCAAATCAAACCCCGAGACGTGCTGTGCAAAGAGTGGCTAAAACTGTCAGAAGACTTCTTCACTCGTTTCTTATTGCACTGTTTATTCCATGTAATTGTTTAATTTGTTATTGTGTTCCAAAATTATCCAGCCCAGAATATATCGCTCTTTAAATTGTAGTCCTCTTCTCGGAGTGCACCACAAAGGCTGAGTTATATCTCATACTTGCTCAACCATCCATATTGGATAGCTGGCCTACAGACATTTAGCGGCAATGGGATGCAAGACATGTGAGAACCAAGGTAAGCCATCGAAAGGGGTTGTGGTCGCCGGATGAGGACCAGAAACTGAGGGATTACATCCTCAAGCATGGCCATGGCTGCTGGAGCACTGTTCCTGCCAAAGCTGGTGAGTCTCCCCATTTCCATCAAAGCCTTCCATGTAGTCAATGATAACTTTTACTTCAGAAACAATGTTTCAAGAGATATAATGTGATAAATTTGTTTTCATTTTTATCATAAAGAAACAATTTATCTACATACTGTACTTGGGTATTTGATTTAAATTGCATGAAGCTGGTCCACTGAAAAATGGACCAGTCTGTTTTATTGTTGATGAAGTTCATAGATGGATTTGAGATGACTGACAGAACCAATTAAGAATTTCAGCTGCAACAGTATTTAATTAGCAAACCATGTCTGCCGAAGTAATCGATCGGGTCTCTTTATTTTACAGGCTTGCAACGAAATGGAAAGAGCTGCAGATTGAGGTGGATCAACTACCTGAGGCCAGGACTAAAGCGTGGCTTTTCTCTGCTGAGGAAGAGGCAACAGTTATAAAGCTTCATGCCATATTGGGCAACAAGTAAGCAATTTTCAAAGTGTATCTTATCTCTCTTGATCTTACTGTTTAACCAAGGCCAGATATCACTTACGTGTTACCAAGTTTATTTGTCTTCTTCTTCCTAATTTTGACTGGGCTTCTTCCCATCCTAGTTCTCCAAAAACAAATAAAAGAAAAAAAAAACTGTAGCTGAACAAATACTGAACTAAAATTCCAAGAGTTCCAGCTTGAAATCCAAAGGTTCATCAATAAATACACCTTGGAATAGGCAATTTTTTAAGAGATCGTAATTTTAGGTCCGGCATGCAGTTGTGCTGAATGGACTATATGTTTGAAAGCTTCATGTCATTTCGTTAGCTATTTTTCATTTTCAAATGAATATATATAGGTGGTCATGTTAAGCAATCTGGCTGGGTTCCCTTCATTCTATATATATTGTTTTTTATCATAGTTCCTTTCAATCTATAGTGCTCTTCCAATTATATTTATATATCTTATTTACATGCCGAGTTACGTGTAGACCTCTACCTCCTGAGTGATAAAGACACCATGTCCATTCATCTGTCTTGCCAACTCTTGTTTTGTTATGAAAATTATCGCAATATGAGCAGACCAGCTTAATGCAATCAGCTTTTGGTCTAATAGGTGGTCTCAGATAGCAATGCACCTACCAGGGAGAACAGATAATGAAGTGAAGAACTACTGGAACTCCTACCTTAAGAAGAAGGTTGTAAAGTTAGCGGGATCAAATTCTCATGCTTCACCAACCAAATCTCAAGACTCAGTCAACCAAAGCCCAGAGACGAGGCAGATTCCTGAAGAAGAGAATAAACAAATTCCAGGCTCTGATTCTCTTGAGCCACTGGAACCACCCATGCAAAGTAGTATGGACCATGATTCTTTTAAAGGGACACTCCTTCCTCCCTTTCCCAAAGTTCTGTTTGCAGATTGGTTATCCATGGACCATCCCACCAACCAGAGCTTGCTAAACTCGGATGCTGGAATGAATTGCCAATGGGACTCCAATTCGAATGCTGATCTTTCAAGTATGGATCATTTCAAGTAGATGGTCCCTCTAGCAGTGATTTTCTCCATGGATTTGGAGACAGCAGCTTCTGTGGGGAGTTTCAGTTGCAGTTTGAGCATGGAGATCAGCTCCTGGGAGGTGCATTTTGCAATTATCTGCCGATGGATGAGAATGGGGGTAGTTGTGGCACAAACCATGATGCCATTTATTGATTCATCACATAAGATTATTAATGTAGTAAGAACTGAGATCAAATGTCCTACTTGCGAATAAATGTGACATTGACTTTTCTTCTTTTTTTTTCCTTTTTTGGTGAGAGAGAGAGATGGGATTTACACATCAATGCATTTTATGAGAGAAAATGTCACAGATTGTTATTTCGGAAGATGCTTAATTTCTGCAGGAAGCATGGGCAAAGATTAATAAATCGAGGAAAAAAATGTCTGATACTGTAAGAAACGTGGACGAGGGATCAAAACTGGATGGAAATATGTTGCATTTTATAAATTTTTCGTTAGTCCTAGCCATCAGATTATATATTGCTTCATCTTACTTCAGCATAGATTCTTCTACCATTTTGTCGGCACATATATATATTAATTGTTCAGTACCATTTTTTATGGGAACCGGTGTACAAAGAACAGGCATTGAATAATTAACATGTATGATAAGGAGAAATAAAGGGCTCATTTTTTATGAAAGAGTTGGTGAAGAGAACAAGGGCTCTGATGGTCCATTCCTTATAATTTCAACTCTCGTCACATATTTTAGTTTTAACATACCTCCATCTAATCATTTCTTCTTCAAAAAAAGACTAGTAGTTAAGGGACCAAAAAAATACCATGACATAATATAACAAATTACTTTAACAAATGAAGTGCTAGAGAGATGCAAGAAAAACATATTATTAACTATACTTATCTGTGGGAGTTGGGTGGTCGAATGTTTTCGGTTCAGAAGGCCTTCTATCTGCCTCTTGAAGAACATGAAAAGTTCTCAAACATCCAAGTTTGCCTATGCTTAGCTGGTTATATGATAAGAGAACAAATTCAATTCGAGTGTTCAGAATTCTTTTTTAAGAAAAAAAAAGTTCAGAATTCTAACTATAAATAAATTTTTTCTCAACAAGAACGGAAGGGATTAAATTGTTTTAGAACAAAGGCTGAGAGGTACGTGGGAAGGGAGTCCACCCGAAAGGAGTAATTAAGTGTTGTTCACTTGCCTCAAAAAAGAAACCTATGATGCAGACTAGAATACCCTATGAATCAGAGGGAGGCATGGTTGTATATTGCATCTGTAATTCAGTGTCAAGCTATGATGGGGCGACTGAAGTTGCAAAGAACACTTATCTTCCAATTTGTGGTTCTATTGCCAATCTTAGTTGAAGGCATTCAGATGATGAAACAACAACTAACCATTGGAGAAATTTTTGTGCACCACGGGCGGTGCAGAAAATTCAATGTGAATTGCATTATTTATGTGGTTGATTCATGTAGCCACTTATTTTTCAACGCACATTTAATATCTGTAGTTCGTTTTTCGTTTGAAAATTTTGAATGATGAAATACTTTTGTTCTGTGGAAAAAATTGACATCTTATATTTATATTATGACATCCTGCATGTAGAAAGTTATAATTTTGACGTAGGATATCATAATATGCCACAAGATGTCATAATTTTTCTAGAGAGCAAAGGCATTTTCGTCATTTAAAATTTTCAAACGAAAAACAGAACTGAAGGTATTAAATATGCGTTGGTAAGTGGTTGGACAAAAATATCCCTTCTATATTATGACATCTTGATCCATATTATGATATTCTGCATGCAGGAAATCATAATTTGACGCAGGGTATCATAATATACCATAGGATGTCATAATTTCTGAATAATATTTAGACATTCTACGTGTAAGAAGTCATAATATGTCATAGGATATCATAATTTTTTTAAAATAAAATATTTAGTCATATAAAATTTTTAACGAAAAAATAAAACTGCAGATGTTAAATGTGTGTTGGAAAGCGATGATTACATGGGTCAATAATAAATAATGTACTCCACATTGGTTTTTTACACCGTCGGCGGTGCACAAGAAATTTCTCCTGTGTTTTGAGAAAAAACGTAGCTTTCAAAGTGACGAAGATATCCGCCACTTATTTATTTATTTATTTGAAAAAAAATGACGTTAGTGAGTCACTTTCCCAGTTACGGTGTGTTATATTACTATTAATCAAAATGGTTTCAATGATGACAAGGAGAGGACGTGTTACAGGTTGATGAGACCGACCGTTGCCTTAAGGGCTGTTTTTTTGCGGATATGGGTGCTTTGATAGTTGTGTGTGGCTAGTTTTTTTTCCATGCAAACGTAGGCACTAATTAAGTGAGGTTACTTTCCCCTCTCCCTTTTCCCCTATGATTGGGGTGAAGTTGCGAGAGGAACGTTCGTAATCATCTCTTTTAGCATTCTTTGTCCAGTCCACCATCAGAAAAAAATGATCGTCCCTGCAGTCCCGCTACAGCTGCGACCCTCGGAGTTAAATAACCTATTGTTCCTCTCTTTCCACAACGTCCATAAGGTAACCGCAATTAATGAGCACGTCCACTGCTCTTGAGGTTGCTATAATCCTTTAGTTTCTCTCCAAACATGCCACAGTATCATTATATATGCAGAAGCTCGTTTACCCAGCATATGTGAGACAATGTGTTCCAAACTTCCACTGAGTAGGTGCACTGGAGCATTTTGTGGTCAATAGTTTTGCTTGCATTGTAACACAAGGAGCATTTGCTCCAGTAAAGCCCTTTTTTATTTCCAGAACTTCGAATCTTTCTATTGTAGCATAACCAATTGAATAATTTGCAGTTCTCCGGGATCGGAAGCCTCCATATAATTTTTTCGATGAGAAACATGACCGCCATGAATGAAGAACTTATAACAAGATGAGACCGAGAAAGCTTCTTGTTCCGTCAGTCGGATGTTTCTCAGGATCTGTATCAAGACCAAAAGATTGTTGGGTTGCTAGGGTATGGGGTTTCTGAAGTTGTGAGACCAGTAATGCTTATTCATGATGGCCGCAACGGTGTAAGTTTTATTTGTGGCAAGCCAGTATAGAATAGGGAAGAGAGTTTTGAGACTAGGTTCAGTGATCAAAATATCATCCGAAACAAAGTTTGTAGCCCATTTCCAACTGAGGCGAAGGCAAATGAAAACATAATATTTCCAACATCCATAACATTTTTCCAAAAAGTTGAGGATTTTGTTTGAGGTAAGAGGATGCAGTTAAAGACAATCTCCTTGAATAGTAACAGTGCCTGACCATTATTTTCCAAGGTCCTTGATGAACTAAGTAGAGTCTATCGACCCACCATTTAATAAGCGAAGCCTGATTGAAAACTTTGAGATCTATGATTCCTAGCCCTCTCAAGACTTTAGGACGACAGATCTGAGATCATTTTGCCGAGATTTTGAGATTCTTGTGCCGATGACCACCGTTTCGCAAAGTTCCGATATGTACTATCCATTTTCTTAAAGACTGCAGCAGGCATTTGAGCAACTGATGATATCCAATAAGTTGGAATCACCTTTAGTACCGAGTTGAATATGGTGAGGCATCCAGCAATGGTTGGAATGCTCTTTTCCAACCTATCAGCTTCCGCTCAATCTTGTCCACTAAAAAATTCTATTGTTTTCCAGACAACGACTGGTAAGAGAGAGGGATTCCTTGGTATTATATTGGAAACTCTGAGCTTTTACAACCCAAGATGGCTGTACATCCCTATGATTCCTTTCAGCCTAATCCCAATCCCACCAACTGCAATTTGTTGAAGTTGATTTTAAGCTTGGATAGTAGTTTGAACATGTATAATATAAAATTGATAATGTTGAGTTGAGAGTTTGAGGCATGGCAAAATATCACAGTATCGTCTGCATATTGAATGGAATGCATGCTGGTCGAGAGTTCTTTGGGACCGACTGATTCTGAGAGGTTTTCTGTAGTTGCCTGATCTAACATTCGATGTAGAATATCAACAATCAAATAAACAAGAGAGGGAGAGTGGGATACCTTGTTTTAATCCTTTCTTGCTTATGAACCATCTCCCTAGGGTCCCATTGAGAATGATGGCCAAACTCGAAGTTGTGAGGATCTTTGACATCCAAGATATGAATTTTGATCCGCAACTTCGTTTTTCAAGCAATTTAAAGAGAATATCCCATGAGATGCTGCCAAATGCTTTTCAAAATCAATTTTCATCGGTGCACCTTTTTCTTGGTGTTTTTGAAGTGGTTGATAAGTTCGGATGCTGGTGCAAAACCTTAAAAATGAGCCTTCCTTTGATGAAAGCGGCTTGAGAAGGGCCACCAAGGTATCGATCACTTTACTTAATCTAATCGATAGGACTTTAGAGATAATTTTGATCAATCTATTTTCCAAACTGATTGGCTTGAAGTCTTTTACAGATGGGCACTCTGCTTTCTTTGGTATAAGGGTGATATAGAATAATTCAATCTAGAAAGATCAGCCATCCCTACATTTAAATTTCTGAAGAGATGTAAAACATCCTCTTTGATAATGTCCCAATGTCCCTAATAGAACGAAATAGGAAAGCCTTCCGGCCCGGGGGCTTTATCCTCGGCAAGAGAGAAGATTGCACTTCTGATTTCTTCCTCGATGAACTTGGATTCCAAATCTCTATAGATCGACTGGCCCCTCCAGGTAGAGCTTCTTTCAGTCTGCTTCTATGTGTCCAAAGCTATGGGCGCCTAATAGAGTTGAGTAATATGAGAAGAAAGCTTGGTGTATGTCCTCCTAATTTGAAATGCTGTTCCCATTCTCAAATATTTTCTGGATCTTATTCTCTCTCCTACAGTTGCTGGTAGTTATATGAAAGCATTTAGTTTTCTGTCACCTTCTTTATCCATTGGTCTCTCGAATGCGGCCTCCGATAGCTCTCTTCTTGAGCAGAGATATCTTGGAGATGCAATCTGAGTTGAGTTCTTTGATATCTTTCTTTATTTGAGAGCCCAAAATCTTCTTCCAGCTTGTCTAAGGCATCTATTTTAGAGCTTAGCTCAGTTTTCCTCCTAAAAATGTCGCCCACTATATTTTACACCAATTTCTTAGAATTTTCCTGAGACATCTTAACTTTAGAATGACGATTGCATTCAGATCAGTGATATTTCTACTTTCTACCCCGGATGATTTGATGATATTCTCAACATCAGGGTAAACATACCAAAATTTTAAATCGAAATAGTTTTTGTCCTCTGATTGACAATATTACTGTCACGCCCCGACCCGAGATTGTGAATCGAGGGTCATGGCAACCGCCGCATACTCATAGAAAACTCTTCCCATGAGCATGCAAGGCATCTTATCATGCTATCTTAAAACAACAGCGGAATAATTAGTCGATAATTTAAATCCAAAACATAACGGTCTAACTTTC
>KE504772.1:624219-637781 GCA_000441515.1 Elaeis oleifera | reverse complement strand
GTGTCCAGGCCAGACATCCACCCAACACTGAGATTTGATTAACCAAAATACTGTACATAGCTTGCCAAAAGGTTATAACATTCATTATGTTTTCAAGCTATGCTAGTCAGCAACCCTCCGATCGATTTGCTACAGTGGTCCCACTCAAGCATTTTGATCGTATTGATAAGACATTGGTGGAATCAGCAAGAAACTTGATGCCGCATTTTGCTTTGAGTTTGATGAGGTCACTTACAATCAGAAAATTAATGAAGAGGATGTCTTTCTCAGACAGAAAGTCAATTTGGAGTCCAAGAGCCCTAGCTTTTTTGTTGCGAAGGTGAGCGCTTCTCTTGGTGACTAAAGGAGATGATGGGGCCAAGTGCTAGATAGAGTGTATCCATGTAACTAATCGGATGGCTTAGTGCACTCTTCAGGGTGGAGAAGATTTGTTAAACTAGGACTAGGTCGGCTGTATCAAAAGAGTATTTAGGCAAGATGAGAATGGATGAGACATGGGTAGCATAGAAGGAGCCACTATCATGCAGAGTGGACCGTTTTAAATTAAATTCGAAACTGTCATGACCAATGGTATGAAGCTGGAGCGGTTGGTCTTTGACAAGAAGCCTGATGGGTATAGCGGAGTAGGGATCAGATAATAAAATGATGTTGAGACAGCTAACTTCTAAAAGTCTATAGCGTGGTTAGATTGTGGAGAAGAGTGCCAATGGTCAATTTGAGATTATTTTGTATTGGAGGTAATGCTAACGCCAGTGATGGGAGGTCCGAATTGCTTGTGGCGATGGTTCATGTTCTCTAGTGAGTTGGTGTTGGAGAGAGATCACAATTGTTGCGAAGTAGAATGACCGGCTCTTTAATCTATAGGACCAAACCAAAACTTTGCCTCCTTCTCGTCCATCGCTTCATGATCATCATCTTGGGAGAAACTGAGGTCCTCAGAGAGGTTGTGAGGGCAAGGGTAATTGATTTGGAGTTTAACTTTATAGGTAAAGAATAACTTTGATCACTTTAGACAGTGTGTCAAGATCCTCGTAGAGGAAATACACATCAAAACTTGAAAGACCTTTTCAGTGTGTACTCATCCTACTAGCACAAATAGGGATATCAAAGCTTGACAGAATATTACCACTATAGAAATTAAGGGTTTAGCAATATTATATTGCCGATGCTAGGACAAAGCATTTTGGTAAATTTAAATTGCAGCTTATATTTGCCTATGCTTTTTGTAAGCATTGAAATGTCGAAATTTTATGATACTTAAAAGCATCGGTAGAAACAATAATGCACCATTAAAATTCACTTTAACCCCAACTCTCTATCTCCAAGTTGAAACCTTGGCCCTCTTTCTCTCCAAAGCTTCTCCACCTCATCCACTACCTCTTCAGACCCCTCCATCTCTGATCGAAAACTGATAGACCACCTATTTAAACTCTCCTCTCCATCTTCGATCCATCTCCAAATCAACTCTCACTCTCTCATTGATCCTTCTTCTCCCCTCCTCTTCTTCTCTGGCCTCATCACTGACGGTCTCCCTCCTCCTCCGATCTCATCGCCGACGGTCTCCCTCCTCTTTCAGCCTCTTCGCCCTCCACCATGCTCCTCCTCCTCTCCACACCTCCACCTCATTTTTTGGGATTTGATTCGAAGGAGTTCTGCACATAATCAGATCTGCGTTGCTGGTCATCGGTCATCGTCGTGCCGAGTGCGGGGAGGCGGACGGCGTTCTACCGGCCGAGCTTAGCCTTCATCCTAACCAGATCCGAGACACTGGTGAGCTGGATTCAGAATCATTATCTAGGACTTAGCAAATGGAAAGAAATCCACATCATTCTTAGAAAATTATAATATCTTTGCAGACAATTGATAGGCTTCCTGTAGTTCTTGGTGCTCTTGAACTTGTAGGAATCGATCACACTGGGGTAAGTTCTTGCTCATGAGCTGACCCATTAACAGCCTTTAATGCAGTTGAAAATATTTGCAAAGCATTGTTAATGTCTGTCTATAGGATTGCAATATGATTTAGATATGTTTACAAAACATTGAGATATTATTGATGCCTTTATGCATATATTGTCATTAGATGTATTCCTAATAATTTGATAAATTTAATTATCTTAACTTTAAAGTTAAACTTTAATGAGTTTTGGCTAGTTTTGGCAAACATTTATAGTTTGGAGTTGGCTGGACTTGTACAAAATTCATAAGCTGCTGTAGACGTATAGTATGGTGGTGCTCTACTATATCGACTACTTGCATACAGTAGCATGCATGAATATATGTCACTTTAGAGTTGCAAACCCAAAACCCACCAAGAAAAAAGACTGGGTAATTCTTATCTCATTTCTACTTAAATAAGAATAACAGTTTGAATGCAAAAGTCTCTCCATCAACATCCATGCCAGCAGAAAGGTTTTGAAGACACAAGTGAAACCTCTGACCATGTCATCAGTGTTGGATAATTTGACAAGAAAAGCAATAAATAAGTAGATTTTGCAGAAATATTGGTGTTACTTAGTCCATAAGCTGAGGAATTATGTAATATATTATATATCAACGAGAAGTTAAGGACTCTGCAGCACATTTTCTCAGCAACTACTCCGAAACCCAAAAAGTAAAAATAAAAATAAAACTGAACCTGGGAATATTAATTATGTCGATAATATTAGCAAGGATGAAGAAAACCAGTTTGAATAAAACCACAGATTTTTTTTCATATCCATTAACCAATTAAGATTTTGTCTGTGAAACAAGAATTATGAAGACACAATTTTCTGTTCACAATCGACATGTTTCTTCTTTTCAACCATTCACTCAATTACGCTTGATATTATGATATTCATGTTTTTGTCTTCATTTTACCCCTTTCTTATTTCTCTTCATTGTTTTTGTCTCACTTTTCGGAATACGAAACTGTCATCTTCTGCCTTCTTAATATTCTTTACGTTCTCCTTTTAGCAGCCACAGCATCAACCTACAGCCATCCTTTTTTTGCAACCTTAACCGATTGTTACATCTCAGAAGAATCAAATACGAATTTGCATCCCCCAAATTTCTGTCTTCAAAACTTTATGTCTTCATTCATTGAAACATAAACCCAGTCGAATTTGCATCTATTTTATGACTTTTGATGACAAAGTCTGTATCTGCCCCAAAACATTTTCAGAGCAATGCAGACTTTTGATGACAAAGTCTGTAATGCTGATATTTTTTGGTCTGAATATGCTCAAGATTTAATAGGTATGTATGCTTGTTTGTGAGAGTGCATATTACCCGAGTTATTATTAGTCTAAGTGCAAATAAGTTTTACTTCAAGGATATAAGTCATGAAGCTTGATAACTATTTTATCAAGCAAATGAGGTATCAACCTTGATAACTACGTGTGAAGTAAAGTTAAAGGAGATGGTTATGTAGTTACTACGGCATTCTTCTACCTTGAGCATTGTCCATAAAGAATGTCTCTTGACTCTCTTCTCTGAATTCCGGCTATAAGATGAATAATTGTCTTAAGCTAGCAGGATTTGCATGTAATTGCCATTTTTCAGATTAAGTATTTCTTTATAGAATTTGTAGTTGACTTAATGAGTATTTCTTTATAGAATAATTTCTGTCTCTTCTTATGATAATATAGGGGAACATTCAGTTATCTCTATTCGGTGTATATTTTAATTTTTGTGGGAAAGCTCAGCTAATATTTTGTCTGTATAATTTTTTAAAAATTATTATTTAATTATTGTTCTCATACAATGGACAAAATTGGATAAACAAGCCAAGATCTAGTCAAGATTATTTGAATGAGTATAAAATTTCATTAAATTTACTATTGAAAAAGGATCAAGGAGTGGAAAGATTTTTTATCCATGCCAAAATATGTAAATAATTCTTCTGTCGATCCATAAATTATCGAAGAACAGTTGGCATGGAATAGTATTCTAAGATTCCATAATGCCATCTACATATAATCAACACTTGTATATAGAACATAGATCTAATATTGGAACCAGTAATCTATAAAGAAATCGTACAAGAGAAGATCATATGAGGGGTTTGCTCAAAGATGCTCTAGAATTTGATGTTAAAAATTTAGAAGATTTTAGTGATGGATAAGAAACATATATGATGTCTGAGGGATCTATATTTACTGATCTTATGCATGTTGAGAGATCCCAACATTTATCTAATGATGAGATAGAACATCGATATCATAATTTATTAAAAATTATGATCAAGAACTATATCCAGATTGTAAGAATTTTTCAAAAATTTCTTTTCTTGTACATCTATTTATTTGAAATATTTGAACGAATGATCTGATAAGAGTTTTACTATGCTACTTTAATTATTAAATGATATATTTCTAAAGGCATTGCTTTACCAACTTTTCTTGTGAGTCAAAAATTTGTAAAGAAATTGAATCTTAGATATAAGAAGATACGTAGTTATCCAAATGACTGTATGTTGTATCGGAAGAAAATGCTAACCAAGAATTATGCAATATCTGTGGAACTTCACGATGTGCATCACATAAAGAAGATGTGAGCCATGTATTGAGCGAAGTGAATGCTACTCGGAGTAAAAATATTGGCTAAAATTTTATGTTATTTTCTTGATACCTAAATTGAAAAGGATCTATGCATCATCGAAGACAGCTTCATCGATGAGATGGCATGTTAAAGATCATACAAAAGATGGAATGTAAAGACATTTAGCTGATAGTTTAGTATGAAAAGTATTTGATGATGGATATTCTAATTTTGCCTCAGATGTTCATAGTGTTAGATTGGGTTTAGCTAGTGATGGCTTTAATCCATTTCGAACATTGAGTTCTATTTCTAGCACTTGATCGGTTGTTCTGATTCTATATAATTTGCCACCATGGATATGATCTTCATTTATCTTGTTAATAGTTATTCCAGAGGATAAGGGTCCAAACAATGACATTGATATCTTTTATAACCTTTAATAGAAGAATTGAAAAAGCTATAGAAAGGTATTGATGCATTTGATGCTTGCAGTGGTCAGATATTCAAATTGAGGACATCTCTTATTTGGACTATCAATGATTTTTCTGTGTATACTAATTTATCCGGATGGAGCACAAACGGGTGTATTGCATGTCCCTCATGTAGGGATTCTACCCATTCATATTAGTTAAAATATGGAGGAAAGTTCTACTATATGGGCCATCATCGATGGTTGGAAGCTGACTATCCATTTTGATTTCAATAAGATGTATTTGATGGTACTATAGAATTACGATCTACTCCTATACCACCATCTAAAACTGAGGTTTTTATAAAATGCAAGGCATGTATCATAGGTATTGTAAGATTTTCAAGTATTCTAAGAAAAAGGAAGGAAAATATTGAAAGCTCAACAAAGGGTTGACAGAAGATGTCATTACTCACAATCTTGATTCAAGAGTATTTGAGGATGCTGACAACTTCTACGATGATGCTGATTATATAGAAAAAAGTTTGAATGATGATGACATATGGAGGTATCTACACATAGAGTTGTTAAGCAGTTGTGGAAGAGAAGGAGTATTTTTTTTATTACCTTATTGAGAGTACAATCTTCTTAGGCATAATTTTGATGTGATGCATATAAACAAGAATATTTGTGATAATTTGATTGTCATATTGTGAAATGTTGATCGAAAGAGTAAAGATAATTTAAATATATGTTTAGATTTGAAAGAGATGGGCATAAGATAAGAGCTTCATCCAAAAAATTTACTTATAGTAAAGTCTATATACCTCCTATATTGTATATAATGTTCATTTGAGAGAAAGATTTTTTCTTGATATTTCTAAAGAATATCAAGATTCTTGATGGCTATGCATCAAATATTTCAAAATGTGTAAATCTCAAAAAGTGAAAACTTTCAAATCTTAAAAGTCATGATGGCTATATCTTAATGCAAGATATTTTTCACTAGCTTTAATCAATGCCAAATAAGTGGTTGCTATTATTGCTCAATTGTCATCATTTTTTAAGTCATTATATTTCAAAGTTATTAATCCACGAGAACTTGATCAATTAGAGTCTAGTGCTGCATTTACACTTTGCCATATGGAGAAGATCTTTTCTTCCGAATTTTTATTATCATGGTTTATCTACTTATTCATTTAGTTGCAGAAGCAAAAATTGATGGGTCAGTATACTATAGATGGATGTATCCTATTGAGAGATGATGTTACTAAATTTTATAATTAAGAAATCTTTAGTATAAGTAATGTCAAATCCATATTGATGTTTTAATGAATTTTAATTTTAAAGGTATCTTGTATGTTTAAAGGATTATGTATGAAATAGAGCCTATCTTGAAAGCTCAATTGTGATAGGATATATTATTGAAGAGTATTTGATATTTATTTAAGATATCTTGAAAGTGTAAAAATTATTTTTAATCAATCTCAAGGAAATTATGATATTATCGATAACTTAGAAATTTATATGTTCTCAACTGCTGGAAGAATTTTAGGAAAGGTTGAAAGTGTGGTTCCTGACAAAAAATCCCAAACACAAGTCTATCATGACATGTTACTTTATAATAACATAATATCTCAGTATCACAGGTTAGTATAGTCATATTTTGATTTATTTTGTTGTCATCATATATAATGTTCTTAACTAATGAATTAATTTTCTTGTAGCAAATTTTTGGTCGCTCAGAGATGAGCAAACTATAGCATTCGACCCAGTACAAGGATTGAGCAATGATGGTTGATCGAGTTATTTTCTAAATGACTTTTAAATAGGTTAGTCATCTATATGAGGGAAGGGTTAATGTTGTAATACATTTATAAGCATCAAATAATATATTAACAATTTTATTATGATTTTTAGGTACCAATGATGATGAGTAGCTATTCTGATGAATTAATTGCTATTGCTCAAGGTCTTAATAATATTATGAATAGATATAATGGTTTCATTATTAATGAATTTAAATTTTATACATAAGAATGTAAAAAATTTAGAAAAATCTAAAATAGTGACATCATGGTAGAAGTAGATGGAAAAATTTATTATGGTGTACTTATAGATATTTTTGAGTTAGATTATTATAAAAATTTAAAATTATATTATTTCGATGTAATTATCATGGACATAAACTTGCCAAGGGGCTTAAAGCAAGATACGAATCGATTTACACTTATAAATTTTCAAAACTAATACATACTGATGTGTTATTAAAGGATGATCCATTTGTTTTTCATCTCAAGCTCGTCAAGTTTTTTTTTTTGTGCAAGACTCCAAAGATAAGGAATGGGTTGTTGTGGTGAGAACGAAATCCCAAGACTTGTATGATATGAAAAATGGGTTAGAAGTAGAGGATGATGAGATTTATATGCAGTATATGCATTATAAATTTACATCGATTGATGATCTAAATGCTACAAGCTTGGTTAGGATGAATATTGAAGGAAAAATGTCGATTGATTTTAATTGATAAGAGATTTAGGATGTTGACATTTATTATATTATCATTTTCATTTAGTAGATCTTGCTTTCTATTAGCAATTTAATCCATATTATATTTATCATTTCATAATTTGTCCACTGATTTTGTTTCTATTTGTTAATGTTAGGTGACATCATGCTTCGACGTAGACGGTTTGATGATATGGAGTTACATACTTCTTAGAGTCGATTGTCTTCGGATCAATCCCAACAGTCGAGGCAGCCATAATAATCCGAGGTCGGTCCATCATTTGCACAACAGTCCGATGCCGGTCCTTCTTATCCTGCGGCAGCTTGAGTCACAGTAGGATCCACCTACTGAGAAGGATCTTGTTATGAATGAGATACATATCCAGGATATTTAATAGAAGTATTATATATTCATGACTATAAAGACTTAGGTATTAATTTTGTTGATTGATTCTTAATATTAATTTTATATTGTATTTGTTGTAGATGCATCCAAGAGAGCATGAATTAGATGTGGACCTACACGGACTAGAGATATTTGGCACTTAGCTAAGGGTGAGAGGGTTGTCATCTGGTGCAACCATATGGGGCAGCCCATTAACAAGATAGCTAGATTCTTGACGAGCTTCTTAGATACTATTGCACGGAAGGGTTAGCTTTGTCCTTTGAATTATGTTAGATGAAATGATATGCTTCATGTATATAAGCTTGAGATTCTACAATTAGTAGAGATAAAAATATGACTTAACAATTAATTATGTTAATTGTTTATACTTAATTAATTATGTTATTTAATAATTAAATATCCTTTATTACTTTGTTGTTGAGTAAATTTGCACTCTCTTCAGAAAGTCATAAATGGGTGCTGAAGTCTCTCAACCGAAAATGAAAAGAATTTAATACAATGGTAAAGAGAGACTATAAGAGAGAGGGTTTGATAGATGATAATGTTGCTCATATTTGTCCTTCTGATGTAGATCCTCATCAGTGAAGGGAGCTTGTTAATTATTGGTTCTCTAAGATCGGACAGAAATTATATATATTTATTATATATCTTATATTATGTTGATTACTAACATAGATAATTTAGATATATATAAAATATACTATACTATTTACTTATTTTATAGGCATATTCTGCTATTGGTAGAGCTGCACGCGCAGCTCAGTCTATTCCTCATACATTAGGGTCCCAGAGCTTTGTATGATGCAGATAAAATATGTATACTTCTTTCAAATATTTAGCATATTACAAACTTTTTTTAGATTGATTTGATGTATACGATCTGAATACTTCTTATTGAAACTACGTATCATGTATCATGATACATATAAGTTTTGTTGAAACTCTTATAATTTGTCAATTGAAATTTATAGATTATATATTTTATAAAATTTATATTTTCTATAGATGGATGAGCATGAGAGGAAGTCTGGTCAGATGGAGTTTTACAGAATGACTCATATTCATCGAGATGGCCATTTGTTACTGACGAGTCGAGAGATATATTTGTATGTATGTATAATCATTTAGTGCAGTGATTTACAGTTTTATTTTCTATTATAAATTAATATATATTTTTTCTAAATATAAGAGAGAGCTTCATCTCTTGTTGCTGAGTGTGTCGGCGAGTCCTCAGCATCTACGGAGATCAATCATGTCGAGGCTTAGGTGATGACAAAGCTGCTGGGACCGGACCACTATGATCAAGTGAGGGATTATAGAGTTGGAGTCACCCCTACTTAGTTATTTGACATATATCGATACACTTAGAATACTAGAGAGAGCTCTAGTAATGCAGATATTTCTATGCTCAAGACTCGGATGGAGGCACAGATTGAGCAGCAGGTGGAGGCACGGGTGGAGGCATAAATTCAGGAGAAGCTGGAGGCATGAATGGAGGTGTGGGTGCAGGCATATGTGCAGGTGCAGATACAAGCATAGGTGGAGGCATAGGTGGAAGTGATAAGATAGAACTATGACACTGTGATATCCGCTATGAAACTTAGATTGATCAGTTGATATCCGCATTACAAACATTTGTGGACTCTTCTAGGATACATATTTTCTCTATTTATGTTTGTTCATATACTTAATCATTTAATTTATATTATAATTTTCATATTCTCAATATTGAAGTTTTTATATATTTGTTGTAGGCTCCTGATGGTTCCAGCAATGGTGGAGTCGATGATGATCATGCTTCTATAGATGACTGATAGCTCGATGCCTCTATATTTCTTTTGAGTTTTATAGATTTTTTTTCTTCTCTTTAGTTGTGGATTGTTATTCATGAACATGATAGACAGTGTAATCATGACTTTATTATGTGATATGGAATGTTATTATGACTTTATGTTGGTGTTTGAATTTTGTTATAATTGGACAGGTTTATATATTGATTGTGATGTTATATAGTTTTATTATGTTTATGTTGGTGTTTGAATTTTTTTATAAATGTGTATATATGTGTGCTTGTTTGCATGTACATATTCTTTACGACATGTTGGTTCTTTATTATGTTTATGTTTGTGTATGTTTGCATGGACTTGGTTTTGAAGGTACTAATATCTTCATCCTTGTAAGGTCTTGATAAGTTATACAGAGACCGCAGCAACCACTCAGACACAACAAAAAGATCTCAAGCAATATTTTTTCACCAGCACATGTTCTTGCTGCGCCAAGATCTGATTTTGCTGTCAAACTGTCAAGAATTCACATGAGGAGCTTTGGGAAAATGCTATCCTGGAAGGTTATAGATGTAAGGACAAGAAATGCAATGGGTTCTTGCTTCTTGAGTCAGGTTAGTCCAACAATGACCTATTTAAACTGTGTTAACTAATGAAATGTCTTCTTTATTCAAAATTTCATTTTAATGCTCTATGTCAAATGTTCCACTGAGTATTTTATGCAGATAAAAAAGCTTTTCGGTGCCAGCAATGTATACTGGGCAAAAACAACACGTCCATCAGATAAGTATACTTCACATTTTAATATTTCGGTGCCAGCATTAAACACTTGATTTTGTTGTGTGCTAGGATGTTTAACCTGTTCTGCATGCTAATTACATCTGGAAAGAAAAGATTCAGCATCTTCAGTGATCACACAATTGTAAGTTGTAACTGTTAGTTAATTAGGGGGCTTTGGTTGGCCGGTACGTGGAGGGTAGCAGGTGTATTGGCAATGTCACGTGCATTTGGTAGCCGCCTTCTAAACAGTTTGTTGTGGCTGAGCATGAGATTCAGGTATCTGACCACGCTGAGAAATCTAAATCCACTTTTTGCTCTTTTACATGTCCTTTCTTGTTTTGGTAATACTATAAAATTAGAGGACATCCTTTCTCATTTTGCCATTTTCTCAATGCCAAGCATTGGCCAGACAGTTTGATGTTTGCAACACTGAGATTGTTGAAGTAATTCAATCTGCTTCTCCAATTTATAGTCAGTCAACCGACTATCTATCGGTTGTGAGTGATGGAACATCAAACTACACTACGGGATGAGTTCCGATTCAATTATAACACACCACTTAACTTTCAATCGTCCTAAGAGATACAGATTACCGACTATCAATAAGTAAGCCGACTGACAGTTGACAACTCTCAACCAACTTCCTTGGCAGATACAATTCAACTATAGCGACTTTACCGACTTCAAAATCGATGGCTAGTTGGTATACCAGAGTCTCCAACCGATAGTCATTCGGATTTCTATAATTGCCAACTTACAGTCAGCGCACTCCGATTACCGACATAAAGTCGGTATATTAGAAACCATCAGAGCAGAAAGTGCATAGCGGCCATAGATCATGATCATTAGTGGGCATTAACTGCCCATCCCACGATCACATAATATCGAAATAAGTGGGATCCACATGCCTAATTGTTACAAACGGTTACCAACAACTCATCTATAAAAGAGAGATGAATGAGCAGCATTGGTAAAGTTCTCCTGAGCTAACATTCTACCACTTTGAATATTCTATCTATTGTTCACCACTCCTTATTGACTTAAACATCGGAGGATCCCCACCGAACACAATTTCGGTCTGTGGACTTCTTTTGCAGGTTACTCTTCACCGGAGTTAGATGCAACAGGATATTGGCCACAGCAGATTGGTGTGCTAGGAAGGAAAAAGCGAGATTAACAAAACAAAATTATGGCAAAAATAAGAATCCAAAATAACTCCACAAGCTCCACAAGGCAATCTTCCCATCGGGAAGACCTCTCTCCTCTATCTCAAATGGCAGAACCCAGTTCTTCATATCCTGTAGTCACTATAGACGTCCAAATTACTGCTTTAATACAGCAAATGAAAGTGTTAATGGAGGTAGTGCATAGCCTCCAATAACAACAAATACAGTAGCAGCAGTAACCACTAGCGGAGGAGCCGGTGGCACGTTCAGTGCCATCCAGGCACAGTTGCCATGCTCCACATCGATCTCTTTCTCCATCTTCGGAATGACGACCATCTCGATATTCTCATCGTGTCGAGCCACCACCTTCTCAACACTCTCATCGTGCCGTCCGCCATTCCCGACGATCTCCTTCTCCTTCCAATGGATATAGCATCAAGGAGAAGAGGCCGCATTCACCTTCCACTTCTCGATCCTAAAGTTCTTCAGGAGACTCTACGCCTATATTTTTTCAGCAACGGTAGCTCGATGACTACGAACATAAATTTAAAAGATCGATCGCCAACTCGTCCGACTCCAAGGAGATGGCCGAAGGTCCTCCAACGATCTTGACTTTCAAATTTCTCAACCTCTCTCTCAGCATATCTTGAATGAGCCAATCCTGTCTCGATTCAAGATGTCATAAATGGAGCCATATGACAGCTCCACCGATCCGATTGACCACCTGAAGAGCTATAAGGTTCTCATGATGATCCAAGGGACAATTGATGCCCTCCTATACATTGGCTTTCCGGCTACCATTTGGAAGGCTGCTCAAGCCTGATATTCTGGGCTCCAATTGGAGAGCATAAATTCCTTTGAACAGCTTAAATATTCGTTTGTGGCCCACTTTAGCACCAATCGAAAAATATCACGAATATTAGACAGTCTCTTCTCCATCAAACAAGATGAAGCAGAGATGCTGAGAGACTTTGTGGCCCATTTTAACACCACAACATTTGAGATCAGGGACCTCAATGAAGATATAGCCATCAAACCATGAAAAGAGGTCTAAAGGGATTAAGGTTACTTATTCCTTAGATAAAACTCTCCCTCGGACTTATGCTAAACTTTTGGAGTGTGCATATAAGTATATTCGTGCAGATGAAGGTACCTCTGACAACCGCCAAACAGAAGAAAAAGGTCAGAAAAAGAAACAAAAAAAAGTAGAGCTTTGATCGAACCAAATCGGCCAACGATCAATAAGGGAGCTTCATCTCACCGACAGAGCCCAAAGTCGAATAATTATGGCGGTAAGTATGACTCCTATACTCCTTTTCTGCTCTCTGTGCGTAGATCCTTATGGAGATTGAGGGAGAAGAGTATCTTCGTCATCTCCCACCAACGAAAGCATCACCAAGGAGCCGCGATAAGAAGAAGCACTGTCGGTTTCATCATAATCATGATCACGATATCGAATAATGTATTCAACTCAGGGATAAAATAGAAGCCCTAATTTGGTGAGGCTACCTTAAAAAATTCCGACGAGTCTGTGCAACTCAACCTCCTACCGACCGATAACCTCAGCCACAACCTGAGGAAGCAATCAACAATCGATCAATGGTGGGAGTTATCAACATGATTTTCAGGCAATCGAAAGATTGGAGGGCAACTGTCACGCCTTCGATCCGAGATTGTGAGTCGAAGATCATGGCAACCGCCGCATACTCATAAGAAACTTTTTCCACAAGCATGCAAGGTATCTCATCATGATATCGTACACATAAAGTGGAATAAATTTTCAATTTTAAAGACCAAAACTTAGTTCAACTAACAAATCAAAATCCAGTGTCGAGAGAAGATAAAAGTAATTGTCTGACAAGTCAAAACTTAAATAAAAGTCTTGCATCAATTCTGAGAAAATTCTAAATCAAATGAGCTAACTCCATCTCTAATCGCTCTTCCAACCAAAATCCCGCATCACGTTAATTTTCTGAATCTGTAAAAGG
>KE504772.1:578328-591687 GCA_000441515.1 Elaeis oleifera | reverse complement strand
CTACTCTCTTCTGCTATGATTGATAAATTTCATCTAGGTGCATACCCTACTCCTACAGTGGACTAACTGTCGCCAACATCTACTATAAGGACTCATTGAGATCCATATTTATGTGTAGTCAAACTCCAGCAGTCTCACTGCGACCAGCTGTAGCACCGCAGGTCAAAGGATTAGTTATACAACAGCAGCATCGAGAAAGTCACTAACGAGTGAGCAGACATCCATGTGACTTCTCATATTGGTCACGCTCAGTGCTAGTTGTTCTCTAACAACCACCTGCACTCTCGCTCCAGTATCACTATACCGCAGACTCGAGACTCATCTATCAGAAGGAAGCGATCTATGCATTGGTCTATCCAGATCAATCACTATCTCCATGATGATCCTATGACCTGGAGCAATTTAGAATTAACCATCAATGACACATGTCTCAAATTCTTAACTTTTTGAGAATATATGTCATCATCTTTTAATCTCTTGAATGATTTATAGACACATAAACATGAATGATGATATAAATGCCCATAAAGTATAAAATATATCCTAAAATATAATATGCGTATGCCAAGATTGGCTTCTAGGGTATACATCCAGCAGGATGACCACCAACAGAATCTCAATCTCCCTCATTGATACCGACTCTCCGTCGACCCGACTCTTCTTCATCGTTTGGAATGGTCCGGCACTAGTCGCTGCTTTCTTTTTAGCGACATGTTGTCGAATATCAGTTACTAAGACTCGCACCACTGGTCACATAGCTGCAATCATAAAATAAAATGACTCCGTTACAAAATTTAAAGAAAATAAAAGTAAAGTGAAAGATCGACTAAGCTGTGCCTAAGGAAGTCACCGGACTATGTCCGGCATCATAGAGAGCTTGCTCCATCAACAACTCTCCTTGTGCGGGACTTCCATATTCTTCAGTCAGAGAAAGTCCTTCTGATCAATAACTTCGATCCGACTATGCTCATTAGGATTTATTCTCGGATCTCTCCAGAACGAAGGAAAGCCCCAGGATGAAGAAAAAAAATAAAAAAAATTGATTCTTCCACACGTGGATGGACGAAGGAAGATCAGAAATAAAAGACGAACCCTTTTTCAAATTGAAGAACCACTAGCTCTTAGCTTTTGAATGAGGATGAAGAACGAAAAAAGCATGAAAAGAGAAGGCCGAGGGTTGGTTTGGATCATGTGACACAACAGAGTGAAACTGATGATCAATCGAATGAAATTCGGAGTTAGCTGAGCAGGACAAAGACAGTAATAATCAAGGAGATTTCAGACAAACTCTAGAATCGAAAAATGAAGACTAGCACGAAGGTCTTCCATATAAATCGTCACTTGATCCGGAGGAGGAGAACTCATCCGACCGTCCGGATCAGGTGCAAAGAGCTGAAACTGCTCCGAGATATGATATTGTTCTCGGAGCCGATCGACATTGGATCTAGATAAGGAAGAAACTTCTATGTCTGGACCCAAAAAAGAATCATCAATTGAGTCACCCGATCGACTATCCCAAGGGGCCTCATCTACTCTAACCTTCTCTCTATCCTTCCTACTCCTACTAGTCGTTGAAAATGGGAGGAAAAGAAATCAAAGAAGATTAGAAGAGGAAGAAAGAAGGAGAAACCTAACTTGAAACTAAAGGATGATTTGGAGACCATGAAAATACAAGGAGGAAAGCTCTTAGAACCTTGAAGTTCTTAACACCCAAAACAAAGTCCTCAGTTGTAGGAGTGAATAACAAGTAAAGAAACAGAAAAATCCAATGAAAGTGACATCATACAAATAGGGTCCGTCAACGGTCGAGATAAATTTGTTCAGATCAAGATTATTCCAGACTTTGACACGTGGCCACATCAAGACCGACCATTGATTGGACAGTTCGACACACTAACCGCCAGATCATGCCATATCATCTCTATCTGCATAAACGATTAAAAGCCAATAACACCCGGACACGTGGTGGCAATCGATTAGTCAGAATCAAATCAACCAGATCGTCTGGCCGCCTAACCGTCTTCTCGAATCGACATCCCAATGATGGTCTTGCGATTATCGAAGCGACAAAATGGCTGAAGATTTTTATTTTTTGAAGAAATCATTAATGTCTGTAACTGAATCAAGACTCGAGGTAACACGTGACAATTTTCTTCGTCCAACGTGTCAAACCACGTGTCAATTCACATATCAGACTATCTTAGACTTGAAAGTGGGGGGCAACTGTTGGAGTAATTCAATCTGCTTCTCTAATTCATAGTCAGCCAATCGACCATCTGTTGATTGCAAGCGATGGACCATCAAAGCTATACTATGGGATGAATTTCGGCTCAATTGTAACATACCATCTGACTTTCAATCATCCTAATAGGCACAGATTACCGACTATCAATCAGTAAGATGACTGACAATTGACAACTCTCAATCAACTTTCTTGATAGATACAATTCAACTATAGCGACCCTATCGACTTCAAAATCAATGGTCAGTCGGTATACCAGAGTCTCCAACCGATGGTCATTCAGATTTCTACAATTGTCGACTTACAGTTAGCGCACTCTGACTATCGACATAAAGTCGATATATTAGAAACTGTCAGCACACAAAGCGCATAACGGCCACATATCATGATCATTAGTGGGCATTAGCTGCCCATCCTACAATCACATAATACCAAAATCAATGGAACCCACATGCCTAACCGTTACAAACGGTTACCAACAATTCATCTATAAAGGAAGGTAAATGAACAGCATTGGTAAGGTTCTTCTGAGCTAACATTCTGTCATTTTGAATATTCTATTGATGTTCATCACTCTTCACTAATTTAAGCATCGGAGGGTCCTCGTCGGATATAATTCCGATTTATGAACTTCTTTTGCAGGTTGCTTTTCATTGGAGTTAGACATAATAGAGGATTAGCCGCAACAGAGATAATAGTTCAAGCATTCACCTGAGATTATTGGAGTTCATATGCTACAAATCATATTTATGTGTTGCAACCGGAAAAGTCAATATCGATACATGTTATTTTCAGTCGTCAGATATTCTGGCCAAAGTTTTGCTTTTAGTACCTTTGCTAGGAGAGGAAAGCGTTACTGATAAATAAATTGGTGATTGCACTATCATATATTTTCTTATTTATTCTCATACTTTTGCTGAGATTTGATTTTGAAAATTAAATAATGTTGCGAGTTCCTTGCTCGTCTATTATTTCTGTCAAACTGCTTGGTATCTGTATTCGGTACTCCATATTGGTAGATGACGCCATCTCCTTAGCATCTTCGACCTTTTTCTAACATGACAAAATGTACTTAGTATTGGTGTATCTAGTAGTTATGCGTGCACTAATTTTACATCTCTAGAATGTTGAGTTTGAAAGTACTTGGCACTTATACGTATTCAGTGCATGAACTAATCCTGCAGCATGGTGAACTAAATGGAAGGACATTAAGGGAATATGTGTGCACTCGGGCTGGTTCCAGAACCCACTTGCTAGCTACCTCAAATCTCTGGGTGATGTCTTGTGCAGTGAAATAATTATATGGATTCATTCGGGATGTATGTGGTGCAAATCAACCAAAAATGGGAGTGCAGTTATCAGCTCACGTCAATATGAAATTTTCAAGGCAATGGATACATTTTGTCAATTAATGGATCTACAGCCTTCCATCAAATACATCTTCCAATCGAATCACACGTGCATTAAGTCATCATGCCCCTGATTGGGCTATCTAATGTTAATACAGTCTTTATTATGAAACAAGTTAATGATTAAGCCTTCCATAATGATGCTGGACCTGTGGTACTTTATTCCGTAGATATGTATTTATAGTGATGCCATACAGTTTTATTATGTTTATAGTATTTGATTTTTTTTAGATTTTGGATAGATATATGTATTATTATTGGATTATTTTGAATTATATATTTTATTTTTTTAATTTAAAAATATTGATATTTTAAAGCATTGATAATGGCTATTAATTGCTGATGCATACAAGCGTCAGCATAATTGACGACAAGTTATCAATTGCCAACGCTTATAAGCATCAGCAATTATTGTAAAATTGACGATGTTTACAGGCGTCGGCAATTTTTGTAGCCAATGATGCTTATAAATATTGGCACTAGTAAACCTTTCGATGCTTTTACTTGCGCCAAAAAATTTTGTAAACTTACCGATGCTTTAAGTAAGCATAGGTAAAATTAGTTTCCACACTTCATCTAATGACACTTTTTCAACGCTTTATAAA
The DNA here is from genome assembly GCA_000441515.1 of Elaeis oleifera. Taxonomy (NCBI): domain Eukaryota; kingdom Viridiplantae; phylum Streptophyta; class Magnoliopsida; order Arecales; family Arecaceae; genus Elaeis; species Elaeis oleifera. The sequence continues at coordinate 587,431 of KE504772.1, read as the reverse complement.
GCATCGGTGTTCTTTTTTGCGTTGCTTATAAGCATCGAGAATGGGTTAGTTTTGCGTCAGCAATGTTTCATTATACTGTAGTATACCTACTGCTTCGACACTCCAGCAAGTAAAGGGAGGTCAAGGAGACTAGCAGCCACCTTGAATTTCAGGTTACAAGGTGATCCTCCTTGCATTTGATCCCATTTGTGTACTCTTAAAGGTGAAACTGTCTCCATGTATTGGACCCAAAGCTACTAAGTTTTGCACAACTGCGAAAGAGGGGCAAGCCACGAAGAAATAATTTCCCTTGGGGCTTGCGAATAGTCCAAGTCCCCGATTTGTTAGCTCTTTGAGCTAGGGTTATTGCAATGTCATCCATCTTAATGGGACGACATATAGCCTCTACAAACACGGCTCTCATTAAGTATTCTTGAGTTTTATTCAATCTACAGGAGTTCGGAATGAAAGCCTTTGCCTTGCACACGGATGGGACAAGACTAGCAAGGGGAGGGCTCTCATGAAGATGATGATCTAGGAGCAGGTGGTCTATAACAGAAGGTCTTCGAATGTTTATAAATGAATTTGATGGAGATTTTTTGAGGCTGAGTAGTGTTTTTTGGAAGTGGGATTTTTCAGTAGTTCTGAAAGGAGTGACCAAAACAATGGCAAGAAAAATATCTGATAAGGTTTCTACAAGAGAGTTTGGTGTGATTGCTACCTCTGCACCGGAAGCACTCACCCTTCTTAAAGGGTCAAGGATGAGAGGTGACAAGGCCAGCTTGGCTGAGTGAGAAAGATTTAGGAGGTTTACCTCGAGTTGTGGGAGTTGAAGAGAAGATTCTTTCGGATTTAGAAGCAATGGATATCCTGCTGGTGTAGGATTTTTTGACAGCTTCAGCATAAGTGCAGGTTTTTAATGTCAGTGTTGGGGTTAGATCCTCTTCTGGAGCTATGTGAACCCACCACTGTGATGGGAAAGGTCCCAAGATCTCCTCGAGCGGTATTTTGGCATGGTGAGAGGGGTATCAGAGGAGCATGATAACATTTTCCAGCGGCATCGAGTTTGCACCAATTAATAGGGGTGGAAGTGCCAGTAGAAGCGTCTGGGTCCTATTTTCAGTTTTTGATGTTAGGACGTCGACGGCCTACCTTTTCCATAGGAAAATCTTGATCGCTTTTGTGCCTCTTTGGCCCTCGATTAAACCTTAGTCCTTATACCATGCTTTATGCCTTCTCTGGATACCAGTAGGACGATATTCCACCTTAGGGTCCCGAGCAAGTAGACTTTCTTTTACCAACGTTCTCTTTCTTCCGGACATTCTCTCGAGTAGGCGGACTGCAACAACTACACTTCTGCAAGAAGCGCCATGCAAAGATCTAATCCTTTTATAATGGGCTAAAAGTACACCTATGCTTCTGCAAGAGCTAGGATCATGATTGCATACATGTCTACATCAAAATGTATATAGTACAAGAGACTAGTTATTTATACACAATTATGAAGTAAAAACAGATTGAAAAGCGCCAGAGCATCCATGGTTAAAATTTGAAGTTTTTTGCTGATATTTTCTAGTCAATCTTTATGGTTTTTTAAGAATTTAGCATATCATTTGGATAAAAATATCGCATTTAGTTTAAGAATGTAGTGGTTCTCCATTTTAAGCTTTTGTTCATCTTAGCTTCAACATAAGCGAGGTACTTTTGAAGCTGGTCAGGCCATCAATTTTATCTTTTTTTTTAGCAAAATAGTGTTGGGGGATCTGATATCGATTATTGTGGTAGAAAAAAATAAAAATAAAATAAGACACAATCAAATACGTGGACTAGATCAAGATCTATCTTCACGAGACATGCAAAGGCTTCACTATGAAAAAAAATAATTATAAGAGGAAATCACACACTCTCAACTCTCATAAACTTCTCTCTTTCAATAAGAAGTTCTCATCTCTCACCTCTTATAAAAACTCTCACAAAAATTTAAGGAGACTCAAGCCTACCGAACCAAGGTCCCCTAAAACCTCTGGACACTTTCTGCTAGTCTCAACCACCATCTGAGGCCTTTGCGGCTACTACCTGATGCCTTCACTCTGCTTCACGGGCCATTAGGGCTCTTTTGTAGATCAGAAAACTTAATCTGGGTCGAAATCCCACTTTCAAAAGAATTCAACAGCTTCCCTGACCGTCCGATCTTTCCTGCAAACTTTGCTAGCCATCAGATCGTGCAAGATCACGCTCCTGGCTACCCAATCATGCTCGATAATGCTTGATCGCCATTCGATCGCGACCACGAGCTCCCATAATTGTTGGATCGCGCAAAATAGAGCTGTAAGCCTCGATTTTTGGCCCGTGGACTGCATCGGTCCACAATGCTTGCATGGACCACGTTGGTCCATGATGCTTGCATGGATCGCGTTGGTCCATGATGCTTGCATGAATTGCAAATCCCATGCGGTCCACGATGGACTGCATCCACTTCCGCCTCAGGGAAACGCCACGTGGGAGCATGTGCATCCTGGGCCATGCGCCGACGCACTCGTGCACCGACGCTAAGCCGCACTTGCGGGTGCCTGGGCCGCATGCTACAGGCCTGAGCCACGCGTTCCATGGGCTTGCACTCTCCTGTGGGCTGCGTCGCGCTGCGATCCTCATGTGCTATGTATTCGGGCCTCCACCGCATCGTGGTTTCTCCTGCGGGCTTCTCCATCTTAGGTTTTTCAATGGGTCGAATTCGATACATCAAAATTCCAACAATCTCTACCTCGACTCGACATTCAGCCTCCACCTAATTCTGAGAGCTTCTGGATGATCTCGTCCTCATGCCCTAGGGCATACCCCTACTACTCATGGATAGGCAAACATGAAAGTCAAGCTAGATAGCTCGATCCCACCTCCGTTGTGTGCTGTAACCCTCCTAACCTGAGACCTACTCGAGGTAGCCTCCCGCGATAATAGGATATTCATCTTGCAATATCGTCTATCATCCTCCCGAGTCTCTCATCTCATGTCCGATCTATCTGCTTTTGGAGCTCCACCTCACACTGAGCTCTCACTGACTCCTGAAGCTCCACCTCATGCTGAGCTTCTTGTCAAGAGGTAGTATCTTTTATACTTTTTTCCTTCATCACAACTCTACTACTGCACATGACCTTTAGGATTCCATCATCAGCTCTCTACCTGTAGTCGCTTGAATACAATCTGCTTAGTGAAATTAGATTTTTCTAAAGCTGGATATGTATCGGACCTCACCCAACTTCTTCATTGTTCTATCATGACTCTGTAAGTTGACAGTCCTGCTACCTTTGATCTCACAGCTCGATCCTTCTGACAAGTGAACAGTATCTTAACTGCTCTCTAGAGAGTCAAACAGCTCATCTCTGCAATACACATGATGCGAACAAGTAGAATCTAAAATCTACTAGAGAAAAGAAGTGAAATACCTCATCAGTCACTAGAAAACATCATCACTATTTTCTGTATCGCTACTCACCATTACCACAGTAGCCTTCATCCGATCTTTGAGCTGCAGGCAATCTTTGGCTCAATGCTCCAACTCATCATATTGGTAGCATCTGATCTTGCTCGAATCCCTCGATCTGGACTTGGACCGTCCACATTGCGATCCTCTGTGGCTTTATCTTCTGCCACCACCACCTCCAGTCATCACCAAAGCTGAGTCGCCATCTGAACTCAAAGCCCAATTCTCTTACTTGAGAATCTTGTTCTGGAGTAGTGTAGAAGTAACCTCCTCCATCTTGATGGTATTCTTCCCCATAAGAAAAGCAGTCACCAAAGACTCAAAAGAAGAGGGAAGCAATGAAAGTAAGATCAATACCCCGATCTTCTCCTCAACCTTCTCATCAATACTGAGGAGATCGGTGAGGATCTTCTGAAAGTTGCTAAAATACTCCTGCACGCTCTATCTCTTATCCATCCATAGTTGGAAGAACTGCTTCCAAAGAAAGAGAGCATTGGTGAGTGAGTTCATCATGTACATCTCCTCAAGCTTCATCTATATCGCTATCAAAGAAGTCACGTCAAGCACATTGATCACCACATCATCCGCTAAGTACAAGCGGATCGTACTCACAGCTTGCATCTGGAGCCACCTCCAATCCTTCATCTCCATGGTAGTCAGCCTCTCCTTGCACAAGAGTGCATCGATCAATCTCTGTTGGATGAGCACATCTTTCATCCTCGCTTGTCATAGGGAGAAATTATTGTTCCCATCATACTGATTGATCTCGATCTTGATTGAACATGTTTTCTCCATCTTCTTCAATCTTGATCAATATTGTCACAACCTGGACAACTACGCACTCTAGTACCATCTAGCTCTGATACCAATTATTAAGAGATCTGGTAGCGATTATTACGGCAAAAGAAAAAAATAAAATAAGACATAATTAAATACGTGGACTAGACCAAGATCTATCTCCATGGGGTATGCAAAGGCTTCACTATAAAGAAAATATTTACAAGAGGAGATCATATACTCTGAACTCTCGTAAATCTCTTTCTTTCAATAAGAAGCTCTCACCTCCTCACCTTTTATAACAACTCTCACAAAAATCCAAGGAGACTCAGGCATGCCGAACCAAGATCCCCAAAAACCTCTGGATGCTTTCTGCTAGTCTCAGCCACCACCTGAGACCTCTACGGCTACTACCTGATGCCTTCACTCTACTTCATGGGCCATCAGAGCCCTTTTGTAGACTAGAAAATTAATTTGGATCGAAATCCCACTTTCAAAAGTATTCAACAACTTATCTAACCATACGATCTTCCCGCAGACTTTTCTGACTATCAGGTCGTGCAAGATCACGCATGGCCGCCCAATCACGTCCAATAATGCTTGATCGCTATCCGATCGCGACTGTGAGCTCTCACAACTGTTGGATCGTGCAAAATGGATCTGTGAGCCACGATTTTTGGCCCATAGACCGATGGACCTGTGAGCCATGATTTTTGGCCCGTGGACCGCATCGGTCCACGGCACTCGCGTGGACCGTGAAATCTCGTGCAGTCCACAGTGGACCGCATCCAATTCTGCCTTAGGGCAGCGCCATGTGGACGCATGCGCATCCTGGGCCGCGCGCCCTCTTGTCCGCACTAGGCTGCGTGCTACAGGCCTGGGCCGCACGTCCCACGGGCCTATGCTCTTCTGTGGGCCGTGCCGTGCTACGAGCCTCGTGTGTTGCATGTCTGGGCCTCCACCGCATCGTGGTTTCTCCTGCGGACTTATCCGTTTTGAGTTTTCTCCGATGGATCGAATTCGAGACGTCAAAATCTCAACAAACGATAGGGAAAATCCTACCAGGACTGCAAAAGAATTCTCAAATGCAGCTAACAAGTGGATTCTTATCTTTAACAAGGCATTTACAAGCATCCTATTGTTTAAACTCTCATCCATGAGATATGATGGCATTAATGGTGTGCGTGAGCATAAAATGGAAATGAGCCATGGCAACCTAATTGAAATCACAAGAAGTTGACATGTCTGAGTCATTTCTTGTCCACTTTGTGCTTAACTCTCTGCACCCTAAATATGTAGTGTTATTCAAATTTCATTGTAACACACAGAAAAATGACACATGGATTAGCTTATAACAACGTGTAGGAAAGGACTAGATATCTGGCCTTATGAGATAAAGGGAATATGTTCAAACACCTGGTCATGGTATTCCATCTAAAAAGGATACATAAAAACAATCCAATGGGCAAAAGGGATGTTGGTTGCTTCTTTGCATGATAGGATACGAAAGAATGATTGCCTAAGTATAAATGGTGACTCAACAACAAAGATATGTTTTTATCTTGTATGTGTTATAAAATAGAATTGCAGATATTCTTGACAATATATAGTGGACCAAATCGAGTGCCATTGCCTACATTAGACGTACCGCACATGTTGTAGCTATCATAATATCCAGACCGATTCTTCACACTAGCCATCTTATTACTGCATGATATCTTTTACATACTATCATTCTCTGGAATCTTTTATTAGTTGTTTTCAGTTACTTGGATCCCTTTTTTTGTTGCAATTCGAACATTATGTAGTCGGTCAGGCATTTTGATTGATGATTTTTTATGTTGAAACTTCAGGTCTTTTGATCTTAAATTTCTCCGCAGAACAAAATTAGTTCTGAATTAAACACAGCATGTCAAATTAACACAGGAGGTTAGGCCATTGGCTTTACCGATCGATGCCAAAATTTGTAGTCTACATTAGGTGAGAACATACTAATGAGTTCAAAAGCAGGTGCAGTAAGGACTTCTATAACCCTTTAATCTGATACAAACTGACACACGGAGATAGACTTATCTTTGCAGAGCATGCATAGTTTGGATTGGTTGCACGCTTGCTTGTGGGATAAATTGTGGTTCAGTTTATGTTTGTAAGTACAGGCTCAATACCTTTTTTTTCCACTGCAACTTGATTCTTCTCAAAGTTGAAGTATTGATTCCACAACTCAAGGTATGATCCTAAATCGAATCTATATAGTATACATAATCTAATAAAAACCATTTCATTCTCCATAATTAGACTTAAATCCTTCAGATACATACTCTTCTGGGTTTCCAGTCCTATTTTTTCATTCCTTAATGCCTTATTTTCTCTTAGATCTATAGGAATTTAACTAAGGATGCAAATTCTTGTAGCAAATACAAATAATCAAGAACAAATAAATAAACAAAAATAAATTAAGAAAGAGAAACTTAGCTATAAAGGCATGCGGATCTTGTTGTTCTTAGAAATAGATTTCATGTTCCTCAGAATCAATGATTCAGTATGAAAGATCCTAATGTATCAATCCTCCAGAATTCAACTATGGCAGCACCTCTGCAAGGATGCACTCCAATAAAAAGACTTAATTGATTTGCTTCTAGTTGTTTCTTGTCTCAAGAATAAATATATGGTAGTATTTTGCAGAAAAAGAAAGAAATATGTATGGCTTAGTCGGTAAATATCATAAAAAAATTGATCAATTTTTTCATTGATTAACTTATCCATATTTTCATGCTTTTTAAGATGGGTAAATTACTTTCAATGGACAGCATTTACCCATGAAATGAAAACATCTTACTCATCTAGGGAATGGCTAAATCATTTTTTCATCGGCTAGTAAAGTAAGCATTTAATTTATTTCTAAAATACCCCATCCTCATTTTCAATGTCTTCATTGTTGAATACCCAATAACTCAACCATCTACTTTTTCCAAACCTAAAAAGTATAAAGGATATTATAAAAATATGGATAAATTTTAGCAACTTATTCCAAAAAGTAGTAATATAAAAGAACATGGGTAACAGATTTCGAAGCCACTTTCCCATACGTAAAAAAATATAGATAAATTATTTTTTATTTAAATATTATCTGAAAATATTTATCTAAAAATATAGATCTTCAGATAAATTTTTATCCATAATAAGGGCTTGTTCCTTTGTGGGCAAACATCATGGAAAAGTTGGTCAACTTTCTCATTGACAACTTACCAATATTCTCATATTTTTTAAGATGGGCAAATTACTTTCTATAGATAACATTTATTCATGACACGAGAAGAAAATCTTACCTAGGGGGTGGGTAAACCATCAATCAATAAAATAGATATTTAATTTATTCCTAAAATATCCCATCTTATTTTCAATACCTCCATCATTCCATGCCCAATAATTCAATCATCCACTTTTTTCAAATCTAAAAATATAAAAGATATTATACAAAATATGGATAAATTTTAGCAACTTATTCAAAAAATAGTAATGTAAAAGAACATGGGTAATAGATTTTGAAGCTACATTTTATATATAAAGAACATGAATAATTATTTTTTATTAAATATTATTAAAAATATTTATCTAAAAAGTATAGATTTTAGATAGATTTTTATCCATAATAAGAGTCCATTCTTTGTGGATAAATATCATTGAAAAGTTAGTCAACTTTTTCATTAACTAACTTATCTATATTTTCATGCTTTTTAAGATGGATAAATTACTTTTCATGGATAGTATTTATTCATGAAATGAAAAGAAAATCTTACCTAGGGGATGGCTAAATCAATTTTTCATCAATCAATAAAGTAGGTATTTAATTTTATTTCTAAAATACCCCTTTCTCATTTCCAATGCCTCCCAATTCAGTATTTAATAACTTAATTATCCATTTTCTCCAAACCTAAAAAGTATAAAAGATATTATTTAAAATATGAATAAATTTTAATAACTTACCTTAGAAAATAGTAATGTAAAAGAATATGAATAACAGATTTTGCAAGCTACTTTTCCATACATAAAAAAACATGAGCAAATTATTTTTTGTCTAAATATTGTCTGAAAAATAATTACCTAGAAAATATAGATTTCTAGATAAATTTTTATCCATAAATAATGGACAAAAAATGGACGACCTTAGGTGGATAAGATTTTTTTCCATTTATAGATAAATCTATTCATGGATAGTAACTTATCTACCTTAAAAACGTAAGAATATGGATAAGTTGGTCATAATACTTATCCATAAAAGAACGGATCCTTAAGTATATCCAGAGGGAGTCCCTCCAAAATCTCAAGCGTATCTAGAGGATATACAAAAAAAAACCCAATGATGCACTCATTTATCCTCTATTTAGTATGAAAGATAGATTGAAAGAATGATGGATAGAGAATGATGGATAAATAAAAGAGATGATCGATGGAAGATCCATTCTTTTATATCTTTGATGAAAGAAGGATGATGGATAGAATAATTTTCTCCTCTATTTAGTATAGAAAGAATGAAAGGGAGGATGAATGGTATTTATAGAATATTTATACTAGATTGCTTTTTGATAAAAATGTTACTATTATCAATTTATAATATTTATTTATATTAAAATAATAAATAATACATAAATATATAATTATTATAATTTATAATTATATATAAATATATAAATATTAATTTAATTAATAATTAATTTATAAATTAATTATTAATAAATTAATTATATAAATAACTAATTTAATTATAATTTAATTTAAATAGTTAATTAATATTATACGAATAGTTAGCTAAAAAAATAGTAATAAAAATAGAGATATAGAAAATAATTCTAATTATTTAATTATAATTAT
>KE504772.1:538874-551067 GCA_000441515.1 Elaeis oleifera | reverse complement strand
ACAGCCATCCATTATGCAATGGATGGTGTACATGATGCATCATATCAGACGGTGTATTACGTGCATGGCAAAGGATACGTGCCCGTGGAGGGAACGGGGAAGTCATTGCGAGTGATGCTTTTAGTAGAGGGTGACGACTGCGGTCCTAGTGCACAGCTATGAACAAATTATAGGGCTGAGAGTATGGGTGACAATATATGATAGGATCTCGCAATCTAAACTGCAAATAATCTATTTTAAATAGACTTTGATATAAATAGATTAGATTACAAATTAATTCATCCATCTAAATCTATTTTTAAATCCATCAGGTTTAGTATTAGACCATTGATCTATTTAATCCATTTTGATCTGTTTGATAAGTTAATCGGAACATGGCCCGCCCCATTTAACTCATTTAAGATTTGTTTAGCCTATTTAAAATCTGTTAACCTTTTATATCTTATTTAACCTGATTCGCATATCTCTCTTTAGCAAGTTTAAATCTATTTAATCCATTAAAAATTTACTTAATCTATTTAAATTAACTCGATCTGATTAATGAATAGATTATGCAAGTCGAGTCAGATTGCGTGCTTAATGAACAAGTGGAATTTAGATCTGAAATTTATTTATTTGATAAACATATCGGATTCATATTAGCAAATTTTTGATCTAACTTGTATCCAATCCAATCTATATATGATCTAGAGGTGAAAGTGACTGGATAATGTCCATCTGAATCTGTTTTTCATATTCGAATATATCCGGTTAAAATAGAAATTTGAGCATTCAACTAGTATCCATATCCATAAAAAAATAGATATATATATGGATAATAATTATTCGATTTGTATCCAAATATTCAATTTTACTTGTGATTTGTTACTTTAATATAGTACTTACGAATTTTAAGGAAACATATAACCATATTATCATACTATTAATTTGATTTAACATCCATTTCATAATATCTTTGATTTTATGATCACAAAATTCAATTATCTGACTCGTATACATATTTGTATCCATATTTTAATATTCGATTTGTATGTGTATTTATTTAAAACAAATATGAATATAAAGTTTTACCTTCTAATATCTATATCCGTATCTATATTTGTTAAATAAATAAATATGAATATGGATATGTATATATATTCGATGTGTATCGGATTCGGTTTCAATTATAGAAAAAATTATTGGTTAGAACAGTTCTACTATGTGTACCTTGCATCATCTAATAACAAATCAGCACACTATCAAAAAAAAAAAAATCTACCATTATCTATGTTTGATTGTAAATTTTTAATAATTTTTTTATTATTTGAATGAAAAAATTTATTTTTTGGATGGTGTGCTGATTTGTTATTGATTGGTGCAAAATACATATGATAGAACTGTTCTAACTAATAATTTTTTCAACCCTAATAGGAGGCAATGGGTGACACCAGCTATTGGTATAGGAGAAGAAGAAATGGAGGCGGTAGTGGGAGATGTCATGAGTGGTGCGGAGGACATCGGTGGGAGAGGGCTTGTTTAGAGAAAAAATTTCTATAGTCAGATTGATCATAGAAGGAATTATGATTAGATTGTCATTGTCTGTTACATGCATATATTGAGACATCTATAAAAAAAAAAAATGATTATATGTATTTATTTAAACTGTTCAAATATTTTAGATTTATTTATTTATTTTTAATATTTTAAGTGTGCATAAGAATGTATGGTTAGATGGATGTTTTGGAGTATATTTGGTCATAATTTTTTCATGATTGATTTAATTATAAAAATTTTATCTTTTGCACAGGGCGGAGATGGAGGATTCGGGGTCAGACTTCTGGGAAGACGGGACGGATTTTTGAGGCTTCTAGTGGGCTAGAATTTTAGAAGATGCCAGTTTTAGATTTTCCTCACGGAGACCGGATGGATTCTGCATCCCGTTTGAGTTGGTACACCGAGGATAGGATTGCAGCTCTCCGGTATTGGACCGTGCCGCATTGCGCGCGTAGTGCTTGACATCGCTATTCGTGAACGGATAGCGCCCGCCACAGGTGGCAAGCTAGACCTCGGTGGACGGTGGTATCTTTTTCTCTTTTTTTTAAGGAAAAATCCACGGTGGTATTAGCGGTCGGTCCGGTAGTCCATTTGATGTGGAGGCACACTAGTATAAGCCACATGGCACCCCGTGAATGATCCAATCTTACAACAAGTGACTCACAACAACCAATCACCAACTGCCATGTAGGATTGGGAACTGATGCGGAAAGCAACGGGGGAGATGTAGTAATCCTTGGACAGGGTCACCACCTCCAGGATACGGAAATTCCAATTGCCATTCGAGGGCATTTCCGTCATTCCGCCACCTCCGTAAGATCTCATAGGTGCCCTAGAATTTAATGCGCCCTCTCGCAAGGAAGGAAATCCCACCTCCTCCTACGAGAACTCCGCCCTTTTCGTTCTATAAAGCTCCGCCCCTCTCCGATCCCAGAGAAATGCCGTTTCTCGATCCCTGGATCCATGTCATACCCTGCTCTCTTTCGCGTCTTTTGTTCCTATTAACGCTCCAAAGATTCTACAATCAACGCAGAAGCGTCCGAATCTCTCTTTGATTTCGCTTCGATTCGCTTCTTTTCCTCTCAAACCAAAAACCCTAGATTTTGATCGCAGTTTCTTGACTTCTTCCTTTCTTTGATTATATTTAGAGCTCTTATCTTTTCGAATTTTGAGTAGATTTTGGTTCATTTATCGCGTGGGAGAATCGGTTTTTGAGAACCGATCGGATTCGTGGAGATGAACCCTAGAGGTGGTAGATATCCCCCGGGAATTGGCAACGGCCGCGGGGGAGCTCGGGTGGAAACCCTAACTTTAATGGGCGAAACCCTCAACAACACCAGCAGTATGTGCAGCATTATGTGCAGCGGAATCCAATGCAGGGCCAGCAGAACCAGCAGTTACAGCAGCAACAGCAGCTGCAGTGGTCGAGAAGGAATCAGATGGGAACCGATTCTGGAACCAGGGAAGCAATGAAATCAGTTCAGTCAGATAGCATCGATTCCAGGTAAAGCAAAGGATTTCTAGGAAAAATTGTCTTTTGCTATGTAGATGTGAAGAACCAAATGATACACGTTCTTCTTCTTCTTCGTTATTTTTTCTTGATGCAGCGGTATCCAGTTATAGGAAATAGTGTTTGTTCTAGTTAGGTTTCTCGTAGCCAGCAGTATTATTCATCAAACGTCAGAACACATACAAAAGAAGTCCAATGCTTTTCTTTATCAAGTATGCAACGTAAATCACCTTCATCCTGCAATTAAAAGGTTTTGTCCCACTTTTTTTTCTTAAAATTTTCCTCTGGCCAGTGGCAGAAGCCAGGGCTTTTGGTGCAGTGTTTGAGAATTTTCATCAAGTTGACAGCTGCTCAGATATTCCTGTCTAATTCTTTTGGAACCTTCCCAGCTCTAAAGGTTTGACACAGTTGGTTTTAAAGCAGTATTAAAAGCTGGCAGTGGTCATAATGTTTATGAAGTCGGTCATGGAACTTGGAACCTGCAGCATATATTCTATCTTTGGCATGTTAATCCTTGCCACCTGACTATTTTAAATCTCTCATCAATTCCATGATAAGCGGACTTGTTGATCTTTGAAGGGAATTAAAAGTATAAATAATAATCAGATTGGTTGCTTGCTTAGGAAATAATGAGATAAAAAGGAAGGGACTTTCCCTGGTCAACGACATTTAACTTAATATGAGTGCCTAATATGGACAAAGATTTCTTCATGATCACTGGCCATTTTTGTGGAAGTATGTAAAAACCATTCTAAGTAACTTATACAAAATTGAGTTGTTAGGCTAACTTTCCTCTAGTGGCATTCTTTTGCTTTCTTTACATGTTTTTAGAATTCAGATGACTTCTATAGTATTTGTTTTCATTTCTTTTAGCTCTCTATGCGCTGAAGTTTGTGGAATGGTGTTTCTTATGTCAGGAATTGCTCTTCATTTCTTCTTGGTTTTTGATCTAGAATTGCTATGGAAACAAGGTAATATTGTTGCTTTTGTGTAATGGTTGGAGGATTTGAATGACATGGCAATTAGCTAAGAATGAATTGACTGATATGCTTTTAATTATATGTGTAAGGAATGGAAAATGTAGAACTAATTGAATGCAATCTATTTGTGGGTATGAAGCTGCCGTGCCAATAAATGTATTATGTACTTGGATTTTAGTAGGAAATAGACCAAGTATGATAAACAATGTTTGTTGTACTAACTGGTTCAGGGTGTACCATCTTGTATTGGGTCACATCCGGCACGAAAACATCATTTGGGTACGTAGAAGCCCCGAACTGGTCCATACTAACCCACATCGACCTGAATGTACTGTATCGGCCCCGAACTGGTCCATACTAACCCACATCGACCTGAATGTACTATATCAGCCGATACGACTCAAACCGGTGTGTGCAGTACTGTATTGACCTGTATTGCCCAGTCTTAAGTGGTACCATGAAAAAAAGTGAGAAAAAGGGGTCTCGATATGGGATGTGTAGCATACTGTACCGATCATATTGTACCAAACTGGTAACGTACTTGTATAGTACCCGGTATCGAGATTGTGGACCTTGATGACAAATTATTTGGATTTTGTGACTGATATCTTAAGGTTTGAATCCTAATCTACGTGCATCATCAAGCTGAAATCCCACAATGATATGCAGAGCAGGAAGATTCACTAGTTGATATGAAATTCGATCCTTTCAATTCCTGTATTTTTTATGGTCATTGGCTTGACAAGAGCTCCATTTCCCATTCATTCTAGAATTGAAATTCAATTGGGATTGTTTCCAAATTTAAGTGATGTGGGTCCCATCACTCTAGTAATGAAAGAAAATATTGAAAAACATTCAAGGGGTCGTCTACCTCTTAATGTTCTTCCCACTTGACAGGCCACGATAGGTATTCCACAAATGCTTCTATGTCCTAATATCTTGTTCCTAGCCATCTCGCTCCAAATAAAATTACTATAGATATCATGTCTCAATTATTTATTGCTTCTATCTCTTTTCACTTTTGTAGTAATGTGAGCCTTTGCAAAATTTACTAGGCTTATTATCAAATCTTTGTATCAGCTGACATTGCTTGTTATGAAAGATATCAGAGTAAATCAAAGGAGCTTTGCGAGACCTAGATAAAGAAAATTCCTTTTATGCCCTTTTGAGATGTTATTTTCTATTAATCATCTGTCTCACCTTTTTCCCTTAATATAGTGTATGAATATGTAAGAGAAAATATCTGAACCACAATTTTTTGAGGTCTAGTTTGATGAAATTCGTTTTCAACATGAGCTCTCAGAAGGGTGGAAATAACATAGATCAACAATGGTGGGAGCTCATGTGCTTTGATGCCCTTTATAAATCAACAATAATAACATAGAAAAGCCAAATCAAATGAAAAATGAAATATATTTATCATAATATTTCGTACCGACCCAAACTGGCCGATACACCTTGTACCGTACCGTACTAGTGGGGAATCAGTTCGGTTCAGACCGGATTTTCGGAAAATGGTCTGAACCGGATCGAACCGGTTGGTTCGGTATGGGATCGGCCCGAACCGTCTGATACTGGGCGGTTGGGTCCGGTTCGGGGCCGGTTTAGTCTGGTTTTCTTTTCTTTTTCTTTGTGCTGTTGGGTGAGATTGTTTTTTTGATTTTTTAAATATCCGATATAGTATGGTACGGTACCGTACCAGTCGGCAACCGGCATGGGTTTCAGTATCGAGTCTGCGAACCTATTATTTTCTTTAAGAAATTTTAGAGAGAAGTCAGGATTGGATTGATGCCACAAATCACGGCGACAGAGTCATAACTTTTTTTTTTGGGGGGGGGGGGTTCTGGATGTATTCAAGCTTTTCCAGGAAAGTTTCTTAACTGATGATCAAAATCCATTTATCTCATTTTAAGGTGGGTTGTCATGTTCATTGGCAGCATAAAAGAAGAATCCGATGATCAATATTTGAATGGATCCATCAAGAAATGTCTTGACTAACATTATGTTTGCTTATTCGTCAAAGAGCTAACTCATGTTAGGAATACCACTGGATGGGAATTTGGATTTTGAGGAGGAGGAGATTAGCTTGGGATTTGGATGGTTCATTTACCTTATTGATGTGGGATAGAGTTAGGGATAGGGTGGAAATCTTGGATGTGTGTAAATTTTTATGGGAGAGTTTTCTTCAGCTAAGATTAAAGTAGATGTATGTTGCTTTAAGAAAATAGGTGTTCTTGAAACTATGCTTTAGGGATAGGGGTATTTTTGGAATAAATGTGTAAAAGTTCAAATAAGTTATTCCTCTAATATGGTTGTTAGAATATATTTCTTTTAAGTTTGCTGTGTTTTCACTTGCATATATAATTGTAGCAACTAATAATTTTTCTTCCTAATAACTTCCAATAGTTGTTTAAATTGCTATAACTGATTATTTTTGATTGTTTTTAGTTTGCCAAATATGTTATATCAAATGCCACAATTGATAGAAGGTGGGCCCAATGATTTCCTTCATCGTACAATTTATATACCTCCCTATGATCTTGGAATCATAAGATGTATGATATTGATATATCTTATTGGTCCCCCGGATGCAGATCACTCTCTCCTTCCCATCCTCTTTCCACTCACTCTCATTGGAACTCACCAACTTTAGGAGCGCTATTGTCAATCTGACTTCAAATTGACAATTATCTATAGATGCCACAAATAGTTGGGAAAGGGAAAAAATTTGTTTTTGTTATTTTTCAACAATTTTTTGTTGTTTATTTCCTTTTTATTACCTTTGTACAACAACTCTTTCGGATTTCTTGGCAGATCTTTAATGGCAAGCAGTATATTTTTGATATGTGGCAGGACATAAAGGAGAATTTAGATAATCAGGGTCATCTACCTGACTACTAGGCTCCTTATATATCCACTGAGATTTAACTTAATGATATAACAAATTAATTCTATTTTAATATATTATATTATATTGTTTCTACTATATAATACTATGTAATGTCTTTATTCTCGTTTTATCATACCGAAAGCACTTTTTTTATTGTAGTTGCCAAACATATGTTAAAATTCTAAAGCATTTTATAAATGTGGTTACCAAACAGCAAATAATTTTTTGTAAAAACTTTACTTCCAAAAGCTCTGCTTCTCAAAAGCTCTACTTGCAAAAGTTCTACTGCTAACAGCAATCCCAAATAGGGTCTTAGGTTGGGTCTCGTAACTAGTGGATCGGCTAAAATTGCCATCTTTATATGAGTGTCAACTTGAGTCTTGATTCTCTTTAATTTTGAAGAATTCCATCTTCTAGATCCATATGCAAGTATTATACACCTATCCATCCATAAGCTTGGATGCTAGCTTAGTGGTGCGAAACTTCAACCTAGGATAATGTAAATACATCGTGGAAATTTGGATCCACACATGCTTACCAAGTTTTGCGTTCCAGTGTTTTGACAATATCCATTTCCTCACGCTTGCACCTGCTCTTGCATACCTGGTTCTGGTAATGAGGAGTGCAACTACTCTGGGTAAACCGCAGGGTTTGATTAACTTGGGTTTTAATTTTCCACTTTTTTTTATTTTCATGACTACTTGGAATTGCTTTTCAGAATTGCAGAATTTCATGTGCATCATCATATGCATTGAGAAATGCCTAGTACTGTATAGTATGTAAAGGCATGGTATTTGACTAAGATATTTCTGACAAACATGATATACATTAATTTAGATGACGGTCAATGAGCATATAATTGCTTAAATGCTGTCTGATCTTGGGATAAGATTAGCAAGTGGAAAATTTCTGATAGTAACCACACTAGGAGGTGGAAGAGGTACAGATCTGACAACAAGTTCAGACCTGTGGGTTGCTAATTTAAGATGTGGGATCTACAACTTGGTGTGGATCTCCATGTCAAATTCTACACCTGGTTCATAAGACCTGAAAGTTGAACATGTAAATCAGAAAAACAATGACATTTTAGCCTTTTGTAATTGTGCTCCAGAATTTCCATTTTTGATATCTTCTATAACTCTGACCAAGTGTACCTTTCCTTTCTTATTTAGGAAAAGAGGTTTCTCTTTCTAGATAACTTCCCCAAAATAACAAAGTGCATGTTATGTGAGTGATTTGGACCCATATCTGAAGATGAGAATAGATGCTCTAAGGAGCCGGAGCATCTCAGGGGTAGCTAGCCACCTAAATTATTATGCATTGCCACAACCAGCTTAGAAATGCTCCTAAAATAGGCGGATGACCTTCTCTCCATTACTTTCTGCTGCCACGGCTTTTCTTCTTAATCATTGTTGCTTGTGCTCACCTTTGAGTGATTTGGTACTTTCAAATTGAAGTTGATAAGAAAGGTTTGTTTAAGCAAGATCCATATTTTCAGTGCTTCTTACAACAGAAAATAACAAGATGCAACAATGTTGAGAAAGACCTGGAACACTTAAAGCATATTGTATTCCGTGTCCTTAAGAAAGGTTTCTTTTTTCTTGAGATTTTTCAACAAATATATAAAGTTGCTTAATGGTTATAGAAGTGTGATGACATAATGAACATAGTAGAGAAATATGTAGTAACATTGCACCCCAAGTCCAAGTATAGAAAGCAAATTAAATGCATTAATATATGGACAAATATTAATGAAATATAGTAGTGCAGTAACACCATTAAAAAGCTATGCTATTCTGGCATTCTACAAGCATATATGGACAACATTGTCATGAAACATATCTCATAATTTTGCTATTGAATCATGTTTTAGTTAAGCTGTGGGTTGACATGTTGAGAATATTTCTCTCTGTTTTGCATGAATCGTTGTCGGAATGAATTGAAGCTAGAGAAGTCATAATTTACGATTAAAACATTTGCAAAGTAAAGATTTCAAAATCATTGTTTAAAATGCGGTGCATAAGGCCACATATGCAGTTTCGTGTATGTATGCACTCCCTTGACCGAACTGCATACCCTATATGTGGCTATGATATGTGGTTGGGCTGCATATTATTAAAAAATGCTTAGTGCTTTGTGGGCATTTAAGGATTAGCATTAGGCGGCTGCATGTGCAACCTTCTTATCATCGGGCAACTTCATATGTGGCCCTGTTTAATACACAGCTCTGAGCGAATAAGTAAATGGTTGGGCTGGTTGTGGGTCTTAAGCAGCCTGGGATAAATGTATATTAACAATGCCAATATGTTAATTATGCTAAAATTATTACTACTAAGAATCAAGTAATAAGTAGTAAGCACTAATACTATTGTTATTAATATTGCTTCTATTTATAAAAAGACATTGCTATTATTATTGTATATAATATATTTTATTTTTAAAATGTTTTAATATTAACTGTCTATGCGTGTGCATATTTGGTCCGTGTAAGGCATATGCACTCTGCATTCTCTTGACCACCTGCATACTGCATCGACTTTTAAAACATTGATCAAAACAAGATGAACTATGCCCTGTATTAATTCAATGTCAAGGACTTCTGATTGACTTGAAATCAACTAGACAATTTCATGTAGTCGATTTGAAACTTCTGAGATCTCAATAGTTTCACAGTAGTCCATGCTAAACAAATGATACAGGTGCATGGTTGATAGGTTGTACTTGGTAACAGTTAGAGCAGTTAAAATGAAAGCATTTTCATTGCTACTGAATGCAAAGACTTTATGCAGCCTTTTCAATTAAGTTATAGAATATCTAGCATATCCTTGGAAGCCGTTTATTTGAAAATAATGGTGAGCTTCTCTCAACTTTTGGGTAAATTTATCAACTTAAAACTCAGTCCTAAATAATGTTCAATACTGGCCCTTGACCATTTACGTTGCATGGTCCTTGTTGTATTTTACTGTTCTTGATGTTTGAAATCTGCCACGAAACTGCTCCCAGTAAATAAGGGCCAAGAGGTTCTTTATTGGGAAAAAAACATTTTGTGCTGACATCGAGATTGTGGAATTGTGATGGTCCTCTTTGGGCTTCTCAACTAATGTCCTCATATGCTCATGTTTTTGTGAAAAATTTGAAAATATTGCTTCTAGAGTCAACTCAAATATCAGTCGTATGGTCAGATGACCTCAGATTCATGGTTGACTTGTGCATTATGTATCAACTATCAGCTATTCAACACTAATTTTTTCCATTCAAACCAAATCTTGTGTTTAAACTTCCATGCACTCTATCTGACTATGCTCATTGGTTGTTTTGATCCAGCCGATCTACTTTAAGATTAAGCTTTCCAACTTTTTCAGATGAGCTCAGATTCTCTATTATACTTATATCAGGATGTTAAATTTCCCCTGTAATTCAATGTCCTATGTTGTGAAGTACACATGATCAGAATTTTTGATGGTGTATGATTCTCTTCCATTTTAGATACCTCCATATAATTTTGCCTCGAAGAATGACATTCTCACACTGGTATGTAATGATGTGCTGGCTGATGACTCCTGAGTGTAACATTGTGCTTGACATATTTCTGGTCATGTTTGTCCCTAATAGCTTTGATTTTGTTACTGCGGTGAAGCCTTAAACTAAGTTTCTTGGACATGACATTATGAATCGATAGTTTCACATCTGAATTTCCATTATCTTTTTTGGTCACTTAAAATGAGAATACTTACCCTAAATTGGTACTAGTAAGGATGTGTATACCATGTGTATCACTTATACTTGCAAGTTCATGATGGTTGAAAAAAATTACCGCATTATCATACCTCGTATGCTTCTTATTTTTGATTTACTTGATTGGTTTGTTGGTGACTGCCTGGCACATGCTAATCATTTTCTAAAACTTTTGAAGATAGTGCATTTTCTAGTAATACTAGATAATGTTGATGAACTTATAGGTTACCTCTTTCCAGGCCTGTTCTGGCATCTAGTATGCAATGGCTGGCCTTTTTCAGTTTTCAATTATAAGTAATAATTTGAACTATTTTCTTTACTTTTGTGTATGTGTGTGTGCATGTGTTATTTTACACACAAGCACACTTGCACACGCATGCAGGATCACAAGCACATATTTATGACACTGCAATCAGTGCATAGCATCTGCAATTTGGGTGATCCAAAATATGCTATATAACTAAATTGATATGGAATGCGATGTATTTTTTTTTTTTAATAAATTTATTCCAAATCTATTATGGATTTCCTTTAGTAGGAAGTGCTTCAATATTTTATCTGCACTGCTGACTTTTATTCCACCTCATGGTTTCAGTTCTCAGGATTGGAAGGCACAATTGAATATCCCACCTCCTGATACACGTTATAAGACAGAGGTAATTTAATTTGCATAGTTTCATGCCTTTACTGGGGGAATATTGCTATCTTTTGTACAATTTTTGTTGTTAAATGGTTTTGATAAGTGATTAGTTATTTTCTTAGATAATACTTATGAAGTTGCATTTTTGATGCAGGCATTAAGGTTCATATATGTAGCTTTGGGTTTAGATTTATCTAGAAGAATAAGTAAACAATTGACTTTGGATGTGGTGTTTAATTATTTATTCAAAAGTTTTTCCCGGTAACTAGTGTTTAAGTTTGTTATTGAAACTTTATCATGTAAATCCTGATTAAATATACTTATTAATTTTAGTTGCTGACTTATTGTTAACCATTTTGATTTTATTATCTGTTCTCATTCTACTTTCTTCCGGAAGACATTTCCGTTTTCCCTAATATGTCATGACTAGCATGGGTGGAAGTTGCTTTCTTTGGACTTGCCTAACATGAATGAATTCAATCTTATTGATGCATTATGCAGTTTAGTACTTTAGATCTTTGAAGATATGCAAAGGCATATCTAGGATAAAAATGTCAGTATAATCCTTGGGATTCATCATAGTTTCCCAATCAGCATTCAGCATGTATGGGGCATAAAGGAAGGACATCTTCATATATGGCTGTGATCTTTAGAAAGGATAAAGCTGTGGAGGTAGCAAATCATGCTTCTCTTTATGAAGAGGGTATTACATTGGATTCTGTTTAATGCATGTGATTACTGCTAGAATAAGTAGTATTGATGGATGTCTTTGATCTCACAGAAGGATGAAAACCTTTGAAAGAGATGGACGGAATACAATGTGATACCTATTCCCATGAGAGGATAAAGCATAAGATGGATGGGCTTTGGGCCAGCGGCATATTGCATTGTTTTTTTTCCTC
>KE504772.1:519537-538598 GCA_000441515.1 Elaeis oleifera | reverse complement strand
GAAATGCTGTGAGTCGTGAAGATGGATGATCAAAGAGGCACTCTTCTACTTAGAATGTACTTGTTAAAAAAGACCTTGGTGGCCTAATCTCCTCAGTTGGCTAAGGCTCTTGGTTCTGACTATTCCTTTTAATTATACTGCCTCTTGGTCTGGCTCTTTCTTTATCTTGAGGGTGCTTTTGATCTTGGGTTTCCAGGTGCCTTAGATCAGGACTTCAGGCTTTTTAACATGTCTTCCTTGCATCCTTTGTGGATTTTTATATGTTTCCTTGGAAATCCTGTGCATCCTTCATTTCTTGTTTCATCTGTATGGTACCTATTGGAATGAGGTAGGCATTGCTGCTATAAGTGGTCATTTGAATGTTCAATCTCATCTGCATGACATACTCTAGATTCCTAATAAATTTATGCTATCCTCTCATTCTTAAATTAATTATTCAGTGGCAGATAGGGGTTCAAAGGTTGGTGTGGCAATGCTTAACTTTTCAACCTGTTTAACTTGATTCAACCCATTGTAGATCAGGTTGAACAGATTTTTGACCCATCTTGTATCTGATCCTACCCATATCTGGTCTGACCTGACCCAATTGCCACCCTATTCAAAGGTAACACCCTCATCTATGTTGAGGCCAATGCATCATAGACATAGTTGAATCAGGGACAAGTTGGACAAAATCAAATATCCAATAATTTTGCTTGTGGGCTCGTCCTTCTAATTTATGAAGATCTCAATGACCAATTTATGTGGCATTTTAACCTGTATAACTTTGTTATTATTATCTTTGTGATAAAGATAATCTGGCCCCTTTCCACTACTTTCGAGGACTATGTCAATCCAGAATCTAGGTTTGATTGTTGGCATTTGCGATTTGTTTGGCAAGAGAAAGCATTTTTTTTATCTGGCAAATGTTGGAAATTTTTGCAAGGTCGCAGAGTTTATAAATAATTAAAATGGAGAGCATCTTACCATCCATACTCGAAGTGATCTGGCCTTATCCCACCTAATTAGGGTTGGCTTCATACATCCATCTTTTCCGATCATTCCTGTTACACTCTATTTTTAATGTCACCGCAATCATTTTTAAAATCTTTTCGCTATCTGTGATGTCTCCACTACAATAACAATTCAGACTGTAGGGTTGCCTGCCAACCAGGCATGAAGCCCTTTTATTCTTAAAATAATCTTTAGGCACTAATATGGTTTTAGGATTGCTAAGTTGTTTATTCTCATACATTTTATCTTTTTTATCATATTGTGTTTGTCTAGTTTTATTTGCATGTAGGGTGCAGTTTTGTAAAGTTTTAAAGTCTGGAACTACTAAATGGCTTGAATGTAGGTAGTCTGGTATTAAGTGAGGGATCCATCTTTTTCAATCATCTGTTGGGGCAAAATTGTTTCGAGGAGAGTATATTCACATGCAGCATGTGGGCCTCATCTAATTTGTATTTTAGGCGACACCTTTGAGGAGAGAGAACATGAGCTATCCCTTGCATTTTTCAGCAATGGTTTATAACACACCCAACTGTGTCTCTAATCATTTCCTTCAGGTCGATTGAATGGTTGGTCCATATCAATGTTGATGCCATAAAAGGTAATTAAAACTTTGTATAAAGTTGAAAGTTTTGAATTAGAAGTATGATTTTGAGAGAGAATTTTAGATGGTGTCGTATATACAAAGGGCCACTATTGTATCATGCCTTTTCCAAACTCAACCTTCAGATCTGAGATTATTTTTTGGATCTTATAATAAATTTATTCAGTAGTGATCACAAAACACATCATATTATAGCCTTAGTAGATTCGATTATCAAGTTAGGTTGGCATCACCTTGTATAAAGTATCTATCTGACTGCAATTCCTGAAGGGTAGTTAATGAAATGTCAAATCTGTTTATTAGAATACATCTCGTGTGATTCATGGAGAGATCTCAGATGTGGTCATGAAAGTGGGTAAAGGAATCCAAAGATGGATTCAATAATGATGGAGATTAAATGAATGGTGAACTCAATCGAGTTTCTTGTATAAAATGGATATCCATGAGGAATGCATTTATAAATTCTTTTCCTGTTTTTGGTTCAGGAAAAGGAAATCAAGTTTTAAGTTGTTTAGCTAAGCCTTTTGATTTGAGAAATTGCAAATTTAGCATAATCAGCATTACAAATTTGAATAGTTAGATTGTGTTTCAGAATCTAGATGGATGCAGAATGCTAATTTTATTAATTGCAAAACTTTGTGCCTTTGGTCTGTAATGAGACTGCTGGTTTTGAAAATTTGAGTTTGTTGTTGGAATAACTGAACAAACTGCCATTTAGCTATTGTAAATATGATCGTGATAGATCTAGAGTCTGAAAATTCTTTTAGTTCTACTTTATACCAAGAAAAGGAGTTAGCGTTGGCAAAGGATTATGGATGGTGAAATTTTGTTACTATTCTTGATCTCATGTTGGCACAGCCAATTTCTTCTCTTGACAACCGACATCGATGGTTGAAGTTTATGCTACTTATTTGTTGGTGCGAAGTTTAAGAGTTCTTCATGCATGTGGTGGAGCTGGAATCAGCAAGCAAATTTTAGATGTGCATAGGGTAAGATTGATACATGGGATGAGATGGAAAAATCTTTGATAGGTGGATTGTTTGTTATGACTAATTGACTATAACAATTGGTGTTATGTAAGTAGCGTTGCTGACAGTTGTGAGGAGAGAATGTGGGGAAGGCTTTTGAATCATCTTAGATCTATTTGAAATTTAATGTTTTCAACTAATATATAAATTGGTGTTAAGTACAGGATAAGATATGGGTGGTAAGAGTAATTTTCAACAGTAGATTGTTGAAGAAACCTTATTTTTAAGGAACGGACTGCAGAAGAAACTTTTACAGTTGCTGCTTGGTTTGTGATAAGGTCACAATGATGCATTCTTATTCTTATGCAGTTATGTCTTTACTCTTGAGCCTCAACTAAAACTATTGAGACATCAAATAAGCCAGTTGGGTGATAGATAATATTAGAATAAAGAACATGTTGAAATTTGACTGTCTTAACTTGTGGTCTGTGGAAGTAAGATGCAAGGGCTGTAGTCTTTATGAAGAGCAACAACTAAACCACAAAGGTGAAAAAAGTACATGATATTGAAGAATCATTATTGATCAAATGTTTCAATCCAGAGCAGTAATCTGGTGGTGATTTTTTTATCATGTTAAGGCTTTTGCAAGGTGGAATCTCACAACAGGGGGTGTTTCATCACAGTAATCTAGTAATAAGCGCCAGGATGATTATCATTCTAGTTTCTTGTGTACCTATTAAGGAACTTGGTCTTGAGGAGACAGAAACCTTCTGCAGCAATTTTCCTGAGTAATTATGCAATTACATGGCTAGTATGTTTGTTCATATGATCCTTATTGGTATTATACATGTGGATTAAACTCTGGTATATGGTTCCTAAAATATGTGAAAACAGATTTTGGATAAGAAAGGATACAGTATGTGAATATCAATTCCATTGCTGATTGGGTCACAAGTTTTGTAGCAGATCATTCTGGAGAAGGTAGATGGACCGATGTAACTCTTTTGCCGATGTCGTTTCGGGACATCCTTCTTTTTGACTTTTTGGGTTGTATTCATACCTATTGTGTAAGAATTTTCTGACTTACCAAAAAAAAATATCAACACTCACAAGGAATATAAAATTTATTTGAAGCATGGATAAGTTCTCTGAAAGAAGAAGATTCTGTTTGGAAATTCAAGCCAATGAGCTGAGGTAGCATTACTAGCTGGTCATTGATGTGACTTGAGTTGAAGATCGATTGTTGTAGCTGAAATGAGAAGGCATAATGAGGAAGAGGAATTCGATATCTGTTGGATAAGGAATTTAGAGACTCATCTCTTAGTTATTTCTAGAGTTCTTGCATTAATTAAAGGACTGATGTTTAAGGGAATTTTATTCCAAACCTGTGGTGTGAAAAAGGATGCTAGTTGTTGACAACCTTATCTGGATGACAGGAATTACATATGGGGGTGGATTCTCAAATGAGGGTTGGAAAAATCCTTTTTATTAGCTGATGCATTAATTTAATTATATATTATGAAGTAACATCAAGAGTTCTTTAATCAAGGGACTGATATTTTAGGGGATTTTCCCTTTTTCCAAGCCTGTGACGTGAAATAGGATGCTAGTTGTTGATGACAACCTTATCTGGATGCAGGTACTCTTAAATGGGGTGGATTCTCAAATGAGGGTTGAAAAAAAATTTCCTTTCTATTCACTGATGCATTAATTTAATTATAATTGTGAGGTAACTTCACTTCTGTTTGCCTGAAAAGTTGGAGACACTATGTGCTCCCAGATCAATGTCCTTTTGGATGGACAAATTATTGTGGGGATTTTATGCAGTCAACTATAAAAGGGAGTGACAACATTCCTTTGCTTGTAATCTTGCAACTGGGTTGATGTTCAAATATGGAATTGTGACAATGGGTATTAGTCTCGCAGATGTCTTTGTAGTTCCTTCATTATTCCTTTTGTGCTTTCCTTATCTTAAATTCATAACATTGCTTTTCCTTTTTTTTTCCAATCCTTTGGAAGTCATGATCCAGGGCCCATACAGCTACCATAATGTCCATGAATGTCAAGGGCTTTGGCTTTCTTACAATATAACGTATTAGTTGTTAGAATCTGTGATATTTTACTATACAAAGCTTTGTGATATTATTGACATTTAGGTAGGGAGTATGTCCTGTTTATTAACTTATGGGCCCTCTTTTGAGAATTCAGTTGCTATGACTTATTATTTGTACTGCATGAAGTGTTATGATTAGTTTCTAAAAATAGTTTCATGACACTTTGATGTTGATTTTTGTCGTACCAGGGATCAAGTAATGCTGTTATTGGTAAATGATAGCATGCTGAAAACTGTTACACCATTACAGTGGCTATTGCAGCACAATATATGCCAATAGACGTACCTTATAAAGTATGATTATGTAATGTAATGGCATATAATGGCTTGTGAAACCATTATGTATATTTAATACGGGAAGCATTTATTTTAAAAATTATTCTAGTTGTATTCAAAACATTGGAAAATGCCACATGGTGAGTGTTCATCATAATAACCAGTGTTTAAAGACCCAGTCGACCTGCTTAGGTCATCCCAGTCAACCTGTCACCTGCCAGGCTATGCAGTTTGGATTGATGCAAAGTCTGTATTCTGATAAAACTATCCTATGCAGGTGGTTCAACTGCCCAAATCACTCAGGTCAGATGTTAATTGTGTGCTCAGGTTAGTGTACAACAACCCAAGAACTGGGGTGGCGGTGTGGGAGAGCAGCATATGCATGGAGGATCTCTTCCTCTTCATCTTGTTCTTCCTTTAGTTTGAACTATCAGAGCTGAGGCAGACCTATCTTCTTATTGAAAAAAAAGGAACATCTCTAGAGAAAGGAAAGAGAGAATGTTTGAGATAATCTCCCCCTGGGTTTGGTAGCTTCAAGTGCGATGGCTCACTAGACTTGAACACCACAAACCCATCTGAGATTTGGGAATGAAGGTTTTTGGCTTCAGGTCCACCAGCAGTTAGACCATTAATCTGCAAGCCAGCCACTTAACAGGTTAGTCTGGGTAAACTGTTTCCGAATGTTGATAATAACTGTCAACGAATATAAAGTTGCTGTTATTTATAGGTCATTATAAATGTTTTTAGCATTGCGGTGATGAGGTGAAATCAATAAATCAATTGTTTTGAGATAATCTCCCCTACGTTTGGTAGCTTAGAGGGTGATGGCACACATGGACTTAAACACCACAAACCCATCTAAGATCTGGGAAAGAAGGATGCTGGGCATCTGGTCCATGGTTAGACCATTGATTGCAACCTGGCCTCTTAAATAGATCAGGCCAGGTAAACAATTTCCGAACACTGATGATAATTGTTAATCAATGTAAAATTGCTGTTACTTATAGGTCATCCAAAATGTTGTTTGCATGGTGATGAAATGAAATCATTAAATTAATTGTTATAATTGTCAAGCTATTATCTCAAGTATGGTTTGCCATCACTGTATCGGTACCATTCTATTACAGTGTCGTTGTATGGTATGGTATGAGACGGCGAGGTATACTGAGTGTCAATATAGACGAGACTGCATACTGGTTCGGTATTGATATGGTATAGGATGCC
This sequence comes from Elaeis oleifera, assembly GCA_000441515.1. Lineage (NCBI taxonomy): Eukaryota > Viridiplantae > Streptophyta > Magnoliopsida > Arecales > Arecaceae > Elaeis > Elaeis oleifera. The sequence goes on along the minus strand of KE504772.1, from coordinate 532,423 downwards.
TGGTACGATAGGGTACCGACCAGCATGGTGAACCTTGATCTCAAATCATGTCTTTTAGTTGTGGAGGCTATGTATAAAAGGGGAAATGGGTTGTGTGGTTTCTACAGCAGGGTCCATTCAAAAAATTGGAAGTTTGGGGAGTGGGGGTTACTGATTTTCCGATTTTGATAGCAATTGCTTTTCTCTTTTCTTTCTTTGTTTTTTTCGGTGGGGTGGGGTAAGCATGGTGGCCATCCACGTACAGAGTAGGTTGTATATCACATTGTCACCTTCTGTTAGACGTGATTAAGAAACATAATCATAACTATGACAGTCTGTAGATTTTCCCTAGTCTATCAGCTTAACTTGGCATCCAGATATCATTGAAGAAATTCATTTTTAATGGTATTTTTGTGCTTGGGGAATATTATTATTGGATTCTTTACCCTTGAGTACATGCAAGGTCCATATTTTCAAAAGCCCAGGCACACCTATGCGGGGACTTGTTCCCTGATCTATCAGCAGAAGTTGCTCTTGTCATTCACCTATCGTATCATGGAAGATATCTATTTTTATTTCTTTTAGTTGCTATGTGCTTGGTGAGTAGTATTTCTTGGTCTTCAAATATGGATGTCCGCTGAATTGTGGCAAGTGGCAGATCATTGCTCAATAAAAAAGGTAGCACTGGAATTGTTTTTTTTTCCTTTTTGAACGGCACAGGTTTTATATGCTCTTATGATTAATTGGTTTGTTTAATTTGTTGGTGCATAGACCTAACCTTGGGAGATTGGATGCATGATGTTCTGTAGGATATAGGAAATCACTATAAATTTTGGCTATAAAGTCTCTGGATCCTATGATGATGTTCTTTTATATCTGGATGAAGAACATTTGGTGCTGTATATGATTATTTAATATAACAAAAGATTGTAAAATGATGCTGATAGTTGCAGTTATGTACTGAAACAAGGTGCAATTTAATTAGGAAATATGCAATTACTCATTAATGTAAATGAATTTTTAAAATGTATCAACCATGATTATGGTACAGTAGGAGCGATCTTATTCTCCTTGGTATATTTCTCAACTAACCTCTTCTATTCCATGGCTCTGGTCCTTGTATCTGTACTACTTTTAAATGTTAAGAGCTATTATTGTTACTCAACAGAGATGGAGCTGCTTGGTCTTCATTCTAGTGATATGGAATCTTTCAAGAGTTCCATATATTTACTTGTTCAATATGACTTTTCAAGAACTGTTGATTGTTTTTGGGTGTAATTACATGATATGCTGTCCTTGTCCTTCAATGTCAAAACAATTATTTGAATATTTTGTGTTACTTGAGAATTAATCTTCCACATGTTTTTGCAGGATGTTACTGCAACTAAAGGAAATGAATTCGAAGACTATTTTCTGAAGCGGGAGCTACTTATGGGGATATATGAGAAGGGATTTGAAAGGCCTTCACCTATCCAAGAAGAAAGTATACCAATTGCACTGACTGGAAGTGACATTCTTGCAAGAGCTAAAAATGGAACTGGAAAGACAGCTGCATTTTGCATTCCTGCACTGGAAAAATTGATCAAGATAACAATGTCATTCAAGGTTTCTTTTTATACTTTTATCATTTTAATTACATTAGTAGATATGGTTAATTATTTGTCACGAGTAAGGTAATTTGTTAGATTGCTTGCAGTTAGTAGTTGAAGGCATCTTATTTCCTTGTGTAATATGTTTCTAGAAGCAAAGATCATATTTAGGACAGTCTACCATCATGTCTAACCACAACGAGAATGGTGCATTGTATTTTTACTTGCTAGATGCTTTCTTTTGAGGGAAACAACACGATTATTAGATGGCATACCTTTTTTATTGTTTTTGGATGATATGTAGTTATGTGCTATGCAGGGTTCGCCGAACCAGCCTGAGTCGGGTAGTTCAGGGCATGCTGAACCGTATCGGCGGCTAACCAATGTGGTTCGAGTGTTCGATTTGGAACACTGGCAAAAACGAAGCGAGAGAGAAGGAAAGAGAGGAAGAGAGAGAAGAGGGGAGGGAAGGAGAGAGAAAGATCGGAGGTGGCTCGATGAGGCCATCGAGGCCTTTGGGATCCGCGGTCCTTCGTGAGATGCGAGAAGAGAGGATAGAGATAGAGGGAAAGAGAGAAAAGAAGAGGGAGAGTGAAGCTGGCAAACTCATTGTTGGCTTTACTATTTATCGTCTTTTTAAAAAAATTGTAATGAAATAGGGGCATGTCCCCTATTTCGAACCCACAGCGATCGTTGGGTATTTTTGGGCCCTTTAGCAGCCACAATGGCCATCAGGTGGCCCTGCGGCGGCCTCCCTGCTACCTTCCTATCCCTCTTCTCTCTCTTTCTCTCTCTCTATCTCTTTCTGCTCTCATTTTTTCTTGAAGGACCGCGGAGCCCAAGAGGCCTCGATGGCCCTCTGGCGCTCTTTGCGGCCCTCTAATGGCCACTGTTGGTGTCTCCACCGGCCTTCCTTCCTTCTCATCCTCTCTTCCTTCCCCTCTCTCTCTCTCTTTTCGTCGGTTTATCCCTCATTTTTGTCTCGGTTGGATCTGGTGTGGGGGCGTACTGAGTTGTACTGCCAGCCAGTCGGCTAGCCGGCATGGGGTCTAGTTCTGAGTTGGCAATCCTTGGTTCTATGTATTTTAAAATTGTGGAGCTCTAACTGTTAGAATTTGCACATTACTTCTTTAGCTTTAAACTTATTTGGACTCTTTTGATGTTCAGTTGTTATATTGGTTCCTACAAGAGAATTAGCTCTCCAAACTTCCCAAGTCTGTAAGGAGCTTGGAAAGCATTTAAATATTCAAATTATGGTTACTACTGGAGGAACCAGCCTGAAGGATGACATAATGCGCTTGTATCAGCCTGTTCATTTGCTTGTTGGAACACCTGGTCGAATACTTGATCTTGCAAAGAAAGGTGTTTGTGTCCTGAAGGATTGTTCAATGCTCATTATGGATGAGGTATCATATATATTAAATTGATTCTACTAAATTTTTGAATGGTCAACCCAGTGTTCTAAGTTTTTGGTTAATGAAGAGTTTTTTACATCTGAAGTTAAATTTTCTTCTCAATAACTTTGTTTTAAAATTCTTTTTTTTTTACTGCTATTTGTCAATACCATATATTTTGCTTTGTTAATATCATGCATATACTTTTTTCTTATTGGGGATGCTGCCATTAATTATTAAATCCAACTCTTTCAAATTTTCTTCTGAATGTCATCCAGTTTTAGTCCATTGGACACCAGAATGATCCCTGTTGTTGAGCTAATAATTTGATACATTTCATTACATAAACAAAAAGTTACTTGACATTTCTTCCATCAATCTCATTCCTGTTGCTTGATTCTCGAAGTACAGAGAGCCATAGTGAATGAATAATACATTTGGCAAAGTATAATTTGCTGCAGAAATAGAAATGGAATATTTAGTTGTAATAATCTGTTCTGCCTTTATGCTTCTTGTGTGATAGATGGTTCTTTTCCTACTTTCACAGGCAGATAAGCTTCTTTCTCCTGAGTTTCAACCTTCAATAGACCAGCTGATTCATTTCCTTCCTGCAACTCGGCAAATTTTACTGTTTTCGGCAACATTCCCTGTGACGGTCAAGGAATTCAAAGACAGATACTTAGCAAAACCTTACATAATTAATCTTATGGATGAACTCACCCTGAAGGGGATAACACAATACTATGCTTTCGTAGAAGAAAGGCAGAAGGTCCACTGCCTTAATACCCTTTTCTCAAAGGTTGGGACTTAACCATTACAAAATTTTGCATTATGCATAATTTCTACAACTGCAAAAATGATGAATTTGTTGGTTGTGTTTTGACAGCTTCAAATTAACCAATCTATTATATTTTGCAACTCGGTTAACCGGTGGAGTTATTGGCAAAGAAATCACTGAGCTTGGTTATTCTTGCTTCTATATTCATGCTAAAATGTTGCAAGACCATCGGAATCGGGTCTTCCATGACTTCCGCAATGGTGCATGCAGGAATCTTGTTTGTACAGGTACAGTTGGTCTTTCAATCTTCAATTTTTTTGCCAGGACTAGTTTCTTTTCTTGGTTTAAAATCATTTATTACTATCATATTAGAATACACTAGCACTCAACCCCGCATTACGGGGATTTAATTGATAACAATGATAACATTTTATATTAAAGATTGCTTTAATCAATTAATCCCATGATGAGATCAAAAGGATTTTTGAGAGTTCTTTTTTCCAAAGATGGCTTTCCAAATCCATAAAAATTGCTGCATTTGATAAATGCCTGTGTATCGCTTTACTATTATTATATAGATAGATAGGTAATAATTTAAATATATTTTTAATCATATTATTATACTTTATTCTTATTAAAAATATAAAAAAACTTGACATATAGCGTTATGGGAGATTATATCATAATCTTACGTGTCAATATGGAATGCGATCCCTAATATCTGTGTATCGTTTATTATTATTATATAGATTTACATTAAAGATTGCTCTAATCAATTAATCCCATGATAAGATCAAAAGGGTCTCTGAGAGTTTTTTCCAAAGATGGCCTCCCAAATCAATAAAAGTTGCTGTATTTGATAAATGCCCGTGTATCGCTTTATTATTATTATATAGATAGCTAGATAATAATTTAAATATTTTTATTTTTTATCATACTATTTGTGTTTTATTCTTATTTAAAAATATAAAAAACTTGACATATGGCACTGCGGGAGATTATACTATAATCTTATGTATCAACACGGAATGCCATCCCTAATATCCGTGTGTTGCTTTACTATTGTTATATAGATAGATTTAATTAATTTATTTTTTATCATATTATTTGTATTTTATTTTTATTTAAAAATATAAAAATAAAAAAATAAAACTTGACACGTGGTGTTGCGGGAGATTATCCTATAATCTTACATGTCAACATGGAATGCCATCTCTAATACCCGTGTATCGCTATACTTTTATTATATAGATTGCATCCATAGCCAATGGTTATGTCTTTGTACTTCCATCTACCTTATTTAATATAAAGGTTATCCCTTTGTTGGGTTGCTGTGATGTTCTTTTAAGGCTGTTGCTGGCCATGGCATTTGATATGAAGCTACTAGTTGTCTGAACATATGATCAATGTCTTTATGATCCCTATGCATATGCATATTCTCAGGCATGTAGCTATGGAGGTGAACTGCTTGTATTGATCTTTGATTATTACTCTCATACGCACCCTAAACCTCTATTTGCATAAAAACTTTTGAAAAATTGCTGTCATATGTAATAATGGTTAGGTTTTTAATACCTAGGACAAACTCTCTAGATTTGAGGGTCTATATTTGTTAGTACCTTGCTATTACTTGAATTGCATATTGACAAACTGCATGATCAACGGTCATTATGAAGGATTTTATTTAACAGTATATTCACATACACACAGACATGATATATGAATCATTAATCACCGATGTTTCCTATTAAGGTTAACTCTGATGTTATTGTAATTTTTTTTCCTTCAAATTTTTGTCAAGACTTGCATCGAAGGTTTGCTGTACCGTATCGAACTGGGTGGTATGGAGTGTACTATACCATACCAGTTCAGTACCGAAATATGGTATAAGGGGTGTACGTGTACCGATACTCGGTACTCCGAACTGGTCACATACTGACATAGTAATAGGTTGGCACTGATATAGGGTCCGGTACTGAGACGGAAAACCTTGCTTGCATCCATGTTACCTTGGTCCACTTTCTAAATTCTTGGAAGCTGATTCAGGTATCTTTCCTCAGCGGAGTCTCAGATTTACCCTCTATATTCTATTTGTGGAGAATTAGTAAGACTGCTTTGTGAATACATGTTATTTTCCTCTAACATCTACAAATATCATGATGCTTTTGGACTTTGTTTTTTTTTTGGTTGTGGAATATTTAAGAACTCGACCTCTGTTTTTAATTATGTAAAGCATAGTTCATAATTATATGTACAACTTTTTGTCCTCCATATTTGCTTCAGGTGATCTATCTACCTGATATTTGGTGCTTCTCTTCTTGCTTTTATTTGATTTCATATCTGCAACTCTTGCCTATAAATATCATCTGCTAAAATTTATGGTTCAACCAAGGTCTATAAATATCAATTTACCTTCACGAATCAGGTAGATTGCATATATGGAGCACTAAATATAAGTAGCCCATGCATTGTGTCTATTGAAACCTGTTTCTGAATTAATATCTTTCGGTTACAGTTTCTTTGATCATTCAGTGCTTTTTGTGACTATGTTCATCTTTTGTTTCCCAGATCTGTTCACAAGGGGAATTGACATTCAAGCTGTTAATGTTGTTATCAATTTTGATTTTCCCAAGAACTCGGAAACATATCTGCACAGGGTATGGTTTTATAAATACTTAGCCATGTTGGTATGTATGCTACAATTCATAAGTAACCTGTTACCTCAGTCAACCATGTGATAAGCAATGTGTGCTGTCCATTAAGTTGCCTTTGTTTTTTTGACATACTACTTTAGAAAGGGGTTGAAATGGTTTAATTGAACAGACTGCTATGCATGATTTTCAGAGGTAAGGAGAAGGAATTGTTAGAAAGCCTATGCTAAATCACATCATATGGATCATCCTATGTTAAGTTTGCTGGTTTATGTTTAGGGTGTTAAGGTGTCTTAATTCATCACCTGAAATGGTCAGCACTTTTCTGTTCAGCTGCATGTTCTTTGTAACTTTTGCGTTGCATGCCACAATTCCTGGCAGCAAATTTTTTTCCCCACATATTGCTTTGAAGTTATTGCATTCTTTCCTAAAGCACGTTTGCTTTATACTTTTAGGTTGGTCGTTCAGGAAGATATGGTCATCTTGGTTTAGCAGTGAATTTGATCACCTTTGAGGACCGCTTCAACCTGTATGCACTCTTTCCCAATTATAAATATGCTCACATAATCTGTTTTCCTTCCCCCTTAGTCTGTTGTTCTAAGATCTGGATATTTGTTTAATGACAGGTATAGGATCGAACAAGAACTTGGGACTGAATAAACAGATTCCTCCACAAATAGATCAAGCTATATACTGCAGGTGATTTGTGGTACTGATAAATGTGGATCCTCATCGTTGGTTAATAAGTAGAAGACCCACTGTAAATACTGGCTTATCAAGTAAGTACTAAACTTTTCAGCTTGTTGGGTTCTTTTCTTTTATTTGCTTTTATTTTATTCATTACTTGTTGATGGCTAATTCAGAACACTAATATGAATTGCAAGTTAATGATGCTATATGGTCTTACTGGTGCATCTTCTCCCAAATTACTGTTTTTGTATGGACAAATATACAAATATTTTATAATTTTTAACCATTTGAATCTTTCGTAATTTGTCAAATTTTGTGGCAAATCATTCCTGAATGCCCAACTTGCAATTATGCCCCCTCCTGGGAGAGTTTAACTTGAAATTGTTTCATGGCGGACTTGTAGCCATACTCAACCCATTTATTTTATTCATCCTAATTGAAAAGCCAGCGTGGTTTGTATGAAGTGGTAGCGAATACGGTTTGACCGTGTAGCATATATCATGATTAAGTAGCCTCCTCCTATGAGGCAACCCTTTGTCTTTTCTTACCCTTTCAGGGTAAGGTTACATGTAGCAGGCGCTAGTCGAGAAACACTTGATGTGCTAAGTTTTGGTGCTTATTTAGCATTATGAATTCAAATTAACTAGTTTTTCCCATGACTTTTCTTCCTTCCTCTGTTTTGCCTTCTAGTACTTACTTTTCCGTAACTGTGGCACTCATTTGTAAACTGTTATAGACATAATTGTGGTCTAGATGTTTCTTAATGCAATCAATTTAATATTTTAAATGATTTTGCTCTATTCAGTTTCTTAGTTCCATTATTATTAGTTTATATTTCTTACACTGTAAAGTTGACATTGTCTTTCTGTGGACCATTATCCAGGGTTATTTTGTCACCTTGCCCATCATAATAGTGATGGCATCTTGTGAGGTGTTCAGTGATACTGAGTACAATCAGATCATATTGTGGATCCTATATGCTGATACCTGTTTTGTGGTACTTCAAATCGTTGTGTTCTGACTCGTAGGTTTTTATGTTGCTTCGTGTTGACCCTCTTTTTAGTACTAACAAGTTGCGGATAAACTTTTAATTGTTGTAACTCCCAGTCATTTGCCTCCAACCAAGTACTTGACTGTTGTTGGGAGTCCTGGTTTTATTCTGATAAACTGCAGTGTTACATGGCTTGAAGCCATCAAATGCTTACCGTGTAGACCTGGCATTGGAGTGCCTAATGCTCAGCTTTTTGCGCAGTCCATGCATTCAAATGCTATATGTATTATCAGATCCGAAGATTTTGAGGATCTATCCGGTACCTTTTCTGGACAATTATCCATTGTTCCTGGTGTGATTTCTTTGAATATTAACGTGTCTCGTTTGGGAGTTCTTCATAATGATTAAAATTGCTGTTGGGTATGTTCCTGCCGGACTATCAGCTGGGAAAATGTGGGATATATTGCATGATTTTCTGCATGGTTGCTCATGAAATGCGTAGCTCTATGCTTCAGAAAGGCATGTTGCATCCAAGTTAGCATGCTTGTGTGATTGCCTGATGGTTAAGATTCCAGATTTTCATGTGCAAGGAATTTGTCAACATGCAGGTGGGTATTGCATCAGTCCATGAAACGGGTGTTGAATATCCTAACTTTGTGGACGTGTATGGGGGTGTGCGCACAATTTGGGTCGGGCCAGTTTAGGTTTTGAATCAAATTGATTTAAATTGGTTTCCCAAACCAAATTAAAGGCGAATCGACCATCTAAAATAATTGGTTTAAACCAGCGCGGAACAGATCCGGTTCAGTTCGCTTTGTTGGGTTGTATAGATTCTAGTCTTGGATTCTGCAAAGGATCTATAGTATCCAAGATGCCAAATTTGAGATGTGCGGTAGAGGGGGATCACCAGAGGCAGGTGGGAATCTTGAAGAAGATGGAGAGCATGCTCATCATGTAGGTGATGACGATGGCAGATGTTGGACATGCTGCTGCCTTTGTGCACGGTCGCGGTTTGGTACATGGTCCATGAGGATGAGGATGAGGATGAGGTTGACGTTGTCGAGTATCAGAGGCCCTCGATGATGTATTTGTCGTTTACATGGCTAGGGATGAATATGATGGGGTGGATGGTGTCAGTGGAAGAGTCCTGTTATTGGGGGTGCTCCATGATGATGCTGTAGATCAGGCTAGAGATGATGGCAAGGCCGGTGAGGAGAACAAGGGATTGAAGCAGCATTGTACATTGTGATGCCAGCGCTGGTGCGATCAGATACCGGTCACATCTTGGATGTTTTGGATCCTTACGCGGTCCAGGGTTAGTAACTCGAGAGTTTTTGGAACTTTTCATATCTTAGGAAAGAGTGTTTGAAGAGAGGGGGAGGGGAGGGGAGGGGGAGGGAGGGACGAACTCATGAATGAGCCTGGAAGGTGGTTAGATCTCAGAATGGTTGCTCTCGTCTGGGGAATTAAAAGTTGGATTTGTTGCAGCAGTTGGCTCCTTGGATCGCTCATTTCCGTCATCAAACTCTTTTAGCAGCCGTTCGTTGCATTATGGTGGGCTGAGTGGGTATGTCAGTTTATGCTGGTAAAGATTTAACGCCGAGAGATTCATACGATTTACATATCTAAATATTTCGCATCCCACGTTGACCTGTGCAGTAATCGTGATATTTCTATGATAAACCTCCCGGATCAAACGTAAAGGTAACCATCAAAGGTGGTCCGTCTCTGGCATGAAACTGCTGCATGTGCTCATGGATGGTGCTGTGTCGCGCCAAAGCTGTGACCCGAGTGGTTCAATAATCGCTATATTGTTACATCACGTGCTACAATAGCGGTTTCGTTGGAGCGATCTCTCCCTCCTTTCACGACGTGGGTGTTGCTTCTGGAGTTTTCCGCTGGGGCAAGTCGGCAAAATTTCGACCAGGTATAGCCGTGTCATCCAAGAGTTTCTTGCGGAGTACAAATAACAGATCTCGCAGGTGTTATTTATTCTTCAGACCAGGGATAGCCGCGTCGTCGAACAGGGGGAATTCATGAGAGTGGGGTACGGTCTGCCTGCAAGCCACAATATGAAAAAATCGTAGATTTGTGGGATAAGAACATGCAGTGCAAAATTACTCGTTTTGGACCACTCTTGAGGTGCAATTATGCATCAGTGCCGCGCGCGCACGTAGTGCCGGGCTCCACCAGTGTCAAATAAATATTTAATAATTAAAATCTCCAAAACTTACTAAATCAATATGAAGCTACTCCTCAACCAACATAACTATTGATACAGTTTTAGGAGGTTCTGCAAAACTACCGATATAGTTTTAAGAGGTTCATCTGATTCCACAAATAACAATATTAAACGGTTCCAATTATAAAGGTCGGGCTGATATAACTAAAATTAAAGTCTTACTTAATCTCGCTGTCCGATCTGTGCATGTTTCCTCTTATGGTTTGGTTTGTAAAATGCAGATATCCAAAGAAAAAACTAATAGTCCAGTAAGCAAAACCATAATTAAATGGATCGAGCAAATATAATAAGTAAGATGATCATGTGCATGATATAAATAATTTATTTAGCAAAATCATACTTCCATAATAAATTATAAATATAATTTCAAAATGTTACAATATATCTTTTCAATTCAATAATTCAAATATGGTTCCAGAGAACACTTAAAATCAATTTCAGAGCCAAAATTACTTTTACCAATACTAAATTTATAAATACTTGCTGACTCATCAGTCTATGCAATTATAACCAAATATTATCCCTGCAATAAAGTCTAAAGTATAGCATTCAACTCCTGCAAAATAAGTCGAAGGTACCGTACTTAATCTTTATGGAGTAGCCCCAAAGTTTTACATTCAATTCCTACAGAATAAGATTAATTAAATCAAGTTTTGAAACTGTCAATACGTAACCTTTGTTGTCAGAGTTCTGGAGGTAGCAAAATTAAGAGTCCAATCAACACACACAAGTTCAATTATTTAGCCAAAATTACTATATTTATTTTACAATATACAAATATGGCACAATAAGTTACAAATCTATAATTATATATAAGTATCAAAATTTCGATAGTTGATATGCAAGCATGTTTTTCCATATCAATATATTTAAATACATCAAAAACATAAAATCTAGATGTTTATGTAGAAGTTAATTATTTAAAATAATTTTATTAATAATTTATGATTATGAAAGATGTATGGATGCTATAAATATCACAAACTCTAAAATACAATGAGGTCGGGCTTGATCTAATTTAAAGATATAGGTATTGACTGTATAATTTAAAATATATAATAATAATAATTATAAATTATTTTATAATATATATTATTTAAATTATTCTGCTTAGGTTGAGATTATTTATCTAGCAAGTGTAGGCTGCAGCCTACTCCAACCATTCCAAGATTCTCCCTCCAAGGTCCAACAATCCATGATACGTATAATTATATTAATACAAAAATTATTTATGTATCCTTCAAATATAAAAATATATAATATAAAATAATAAAAATATCTGATGTTGTTGCCAAAGTACTGCAATTAATACCAGCATCAGTACGAAATACAAAATAATTTATAACCATATCAAATCATCTGATCATTCAGAAAACAAATATAAATAATAAAAAAATAATTAAATCGAAAATACCAGGCCATACGAGCATGAATTCAATGCATCAAGCACCTCGAGTGCCAGGCTTTCGCACTCTAAACTCAATGCCACTTCTGTTTTCATTATTACCTCCTCTGACATTTCTCTTACCAGGCAGCAATGACACCTGCTCGACACATGTGCTCGACGCCTTAATTTCCGCCTATAAATTGTCAAACCATAAACCCTCGACATGGAGTCTGAACCCCATTTTCTTCAAGCCCCACGTTAAAGCCAAGCAAAGAACCAAACAAAAGAGAGAGAGGAAAAAAAAAAAAACTTGCTCCTCTTCCTCCTGATCTTCTCTCCGTCCTTCTCTTCGCTCTCATTCATGACCATGCAGCCAAAAACAGCTCGAAACCAGAGGAGATGAGAAGCCGAGCAGAAGAGAAACACCCAAAAATCTCTTATCCCTGCCTTCTCTAAACTACCTTAAAAGCCAAGCAGGTCCCAAACCCTAGCCCGAACCCTAGGCGTAGACCCCCTAGACCTGCACCTCCAAACCTTCTTCAATGGCGGCGAAGGAGCTGCAGTCCCCGAGACATTAACTCTTCCCTCTCCGTCTTCAATCTGAAGTCAGTCCGTAAGCCCCCTCTAGCATTTACTTTTCTCACTCCGTTGTTAATAGTCTTTTACGTGTGAATCTCAAAAACCTTCTGCTGGGTTTTAAAACTGAGTTTGTTTCTTTTTAGGAGGGCTTGTACTTTGTCGGTCTCAATGAATGTGATCTGAAGGGTTTCATTTCAAGTTTTCTGGTGTGTCGCAGTCGAGATCCTCAGCATTTAAAGCTCCCCGTCCGGCTATAAACGTCCACAGCCTTGGAGCTTCCGATCCCTTTCTTTCTTTCTTTCTTCTTCTCTTCTCTATCCGGTCTTCTATCTTTATCCCTTCGGGATCTCTTGGGTTTTGGGATAGAAAGAGAAGAGAGAGGAAGAGCTGGTGGGGAATGGGAAGGGCTCCTTGCTGCGACAAGCAAGGGCTGAAGAAAGGCCCCTGGACTCCGGAGGAGGACAAGATCCTCGTTGACTACATCCAAACCAACGGCCATGGTAGCTGGCGTTCCTTCCAAAACTCGCAGGTCTTCTTCTTCTTCTCCTCTCTCACTCTCTCTCTCTCTCTCTCTCTNTATATATATATATATATATGTGTGTATAT
>KE504772.1:505085-519517 GCA_000441515.1 Elaeis oleifera | reverse complement strand
CTCTCTCTCTCTCTCTCTCTATATATATATATATATATATGTGTGTATATGTATATATATATATCTCAAAACTCCCATCTTTTCCTCCATTAGTTCTCTTCTTTGCTTGCTTCAAGGATGTAGTTATAATATTGGACAAAAAATGTAGTGATAGAAACTGCTATGAGGCTATCAATCTGCCGGTAAAATTTTCTCGAATGTCAACGTGGACGGCCGATTGAGAGACCGCATAGGAATTTCTATGCGGATGCTTGGGGTTCGGTTTTGTTTGGTTGGCTGGGGGAGGGTGCGGGGGCGCCAAGCTGCTGTTAAAGGGAACGTTTTGACCGTGTGGTTGTATGGTCTCAATCTCACGCTTTGCCTTTTTCAGCGGGTTTTCTCCTGCACCAAGTCAAGGGATGCTGAGAAACTGGCGTTTCTGTCAGTCTTATTTACTTCCCACACACTCAACTCCAAAACAAAACGCTTTAAAATATTCTATCGTTCTCATCCACATATACTACTTACTACTATTCCTTCTTGTTTCTCAAAACTTGATCATTAAATGGAACAGTAAATCCCACTCCGAGAGCATAGTCGTGTCACCATCTCATCTTAATCCATTCCTGTCCAAATCTTCTCCACTGTAATCGACGGCAATGATTATAAATGCGATATTTATGATGCAACATGATAACCATTGTCCGTTTCTTTTGGTGTTATGTGAGTAATGTGATGTGAGGTAAGGCAACGTAATTGTGAGTGGGGCTATACTCTATAGACTAAAACCAAGCTCGGTCAGCTGAGGTGGTGCTATAAATGCAGGTCTCCTTCGGTGCGGAAAGAGCTGTCGGCTCCGGTGGACCAACTATCTGAGGCCGGACATCAAGCGTGGTCCCTTCACTCCCGAGGAACAGAAGTCCATCATCCAGCTCCACGGCATCGTCGGTAACAAGTATCACAATGAAAACTAATGATCTATTTCTTTTAGCGAAGTAATAAGTACTAGTTCTAACGTTGGTGGGTCCACTGCCTTAATTTTTATGGTACTCGATGGCGTGGACTATCATCTCTTTCTTCTTATCCTTCTTTCGTCTCTTCTCTTTCTTTTCTTTCTTTTTTTTACTTCTAAGGTGATTCGGTGTATTGCGTGTGTATCTGCTGCCGTCCAATCAATGATCTCTGTTTTCTTTTTTTATGATCTTAAAACAGGTGGTCCACCATAGCGGCCCAGTTGCCCGGGCGGACCGACAACGAGATCAAGAACTACTGGAACACCCACCTCAAGAAGCGCCTCCTCCGCATGGGCATCAACCCCGACACCTACGCCCCCGCCGCCTCCCCCTCCTCCCCCGGAGCCACCGGAGGTGGCGGCGGTGGCGGCGCTTCTTCGTCGTCCTCCGCGTTCCCTGCCACCCGCCACATGGCCCAGTGGGAGAGCGCCCGCCTCGAGGCCGAGGCACGGCTCTCCAGAGAGTCCTTCCTCTTCTCCTCCGCCTCCACCTCCGCGGCCGCCGCCGGCGCCGGAGGAGGAGGATCCATCCACTCCGACAGCCCCACCTCAAGCCCGAGCCCGATTTCTTCCTCCGCATCTGGAACTCCGAGGTCGGCGATGCTTTCCGGAAGCCGATATCTGCTCCCCGGGAGAGCGCCCCGCTTGCCGGGTCCTCGCCTGAGTCGTCGTCCACGAAGCAGAGCTCGGCGGTGACCGTCTCTCCCCCGGCGAAGGGGGAGGAACCAGCGGTCAAGGAGGAGCCTTCGACGGAGAGCAAGAGTTGCGTGGTGGGAGGAGGTGGTGGTGGGGATCAGGCGTCGGCCGGGGCGGACTCGTCGGGGTCGAACGAGGTGGAGGACACGTCGGAGGAGACGTACCAGCTGTACCTGGACTTCGTCGGCGATGACCTGGGGCTGTTCTCTGGCCAGCTGGGTAGCTTCTCCCTCTTCTCCAGCGACCTCCATGACGCCTCTCTGGACACGGCATTCAAGTGACCGAGTTTTCTCCTACTCGTTTACTTCCTTTCCTGTTGTTGCTAATGGAGCAGTAGTACGTGGAGTAGGGGGTTTCTTAACTGCATGCCATGTTTTTATTAGTGCAATATGGTGTTATCATGGGAGCTCTATTTTGTTACTTGTCAGCTTAGCTTTAGATCAGTGGTGTCACGCTGTCACGTTTCTTGCTGGGATTTTATTTGTTTTCCAGCTGCTGTTCAAAACATGAAAGAATGTTTTGCAAGGTTTGAGAGATCTGTTGTGAGCTGTGGGTACGTAGGATACCATATGGGTGTTGTTGCTAATGGGTTTTGCAATGGGTGATGATCCTGCTGTAACTAATGATCCTGTTTATACCTAGAAAACTTGATATTATCTTATCTTTAGTATATGCATTGCAAAGTTTGTCTTCAGCGAAGAGTGCGGTAGAGACACGATGTCCCTCTGCCTGCTCGCTTACATGAAACTGGATTTTCGGTTTTTTTGCTTTTTTTTAGCTTTGGTCATTTTGTCCAACAGCTTCGTGAATCCCATATATGGATTTTAGAGTTATACAGGATACCATCAAGTCTAGGCGCCTATGTTTGGATGCTCGCAGAGATGGCAGCAGTGGAAAGAGAGACTTTTGCACCTGGGAGTATAACGTTGGGATCATGCATGCAGAATAGAGTAAATCACCCTTCTATCGCCTTGCCACTTGACGTTCTGATGTTTATCTGATCCAGAGCATTGGTTTTTCAGGCATCCAAAACTCACCTTAAATGACATTTTGGAGCTTTGATATGTTTATTGGATGATGCAGCATTTAACGTGCATGGAGTGGGATGGGGAGCTATGTTTCAAGAATTTTGTAAATTTATGGCATATGGATGATAAATACACTTTCGGCTCCTATCATAATTGTTGAATGGGAAGAATAGGGGAAGAATTTTTATTTTTCTTTTATGGGGTGGAGTCATCTTCGTTATATATAATAATTTTTTTTTACAAAAAAATTTCATAGCCCATAATTATTTTTAAAAAAGATATCTATTTTTTAATATTTTTTCTCAAGATGGGACGAAGATATCGTAGAGTTTCATCTTGTTATAGATAAATATAAAACTGTAATGTTAAATCTTTTCGTATAAATATCAGTTAGCTGTTCAAAAAATTTGATAAAAAAAATAGATAATATGTTGATTTAATTTTTTTAATAAAATTTTGATTAATTTTAATATATTTCATCTGATCATACTGAACAGGATTATTAGCAATATTAATGGTTGTCTTATTGTCACAAAAGACAGACATAAGAGAAGATCGAAAAAGATGCAACTCAATCGGGAGTTGTTTTAACCATATGACTTCATAGACCTTTTGAGCTAAGGTTCGATATTCAGTCTCTACGTTCGAACGAGTAACCACATCCTGCTTCTTGCTGTGCTGTCACAAGATTACCATCCAAAAAGTACAATAATATGAGGTAGACTTTCTATCATCCAGAGCTTCAGTTCAATCAGCATCAGTATACTTCTCGATCTTAAGGTGTCCATGACAAGAAAACAGAAGACTACGTCCAGGACATCTTTTAAGATAATGCACAATCTGACAGACAGCTTCCTGATGTCTCTCATGAAGATCGTGCATATACTGACTCATGACACTAACAGCAAAAGTGATGTTAGGACGAGTATAAGAAAGATAAATCAGTCGTCTTATTAGGCGCTGATATCTCTTTCGATCAACTGGAGTACCACCATCTATCATGAGACGATAGTTCTGCTCGATGGGAGTAGCTACAGGTCTACAATCCAACATGCCTATTTTTGTCAGTAAGTCAAGCACATATTTTCGCTAAGAAGAAAATACCATGAGATGATCTAGCAACTTCAATTCCAAGAAAATATCTCAAAGGATCAAGATTTTTGACTTCAAATGACTGAGCTAAATGAGTCTTTAGATGATCAATCTCTGAAAGATCATCATCCATCAGAATTATATCATCAACATACACTATTAACACTGTAACCTTCCCATTGTTATGTTGAAAAACATAGTATGATCGGCATTACTTTGCTGATAACTCATTTCTAGTACTGCGTGTCGGAACCGATCAAATCAAGCCCAAGATGACTATTTCAAGTCATAAAGTGAGCGACGCAGCTGACACATCTTTCCAGCAATTGCAGCATTAGAGAAATCTGGAGGAATTTTTATGTACACCTCTTCCCGAAGATCTCCATGTAAAAAAATGTTCTTAATATCTAATTGAGAAAGACTCCAGCCAAGATTAGCAGCACAAGAATTAAGGGTCCTCACAGAGTTGATCTTCGCAACTGGAGCAAAGGTTTCATCATAGTCTATTCCGTATGTCTGAATATAACCTTTTGCTACCGATCGTGCTTTATAACGATCAACAGTCCCCTCTGGAGTTTGTTTCACTATAAAAATCCATCTGCAGCCAATAGCTTGTTTCTAGCAGGTAATAGAATAAGCTCCCATATATTGTTCTTGGCTAAGGCCTTCATCTCCTCAAGCATTGCCTCCTTCCATTTTGGATCTGCCATAACATCCTTCCAGTGCGAGGGAACAGAGATAGAAGCCAGTGATACAATAAAAGATCTATATGAAGGTGAAAGAGATTCATAGGAACAAATCAGTAATATCATGACGGTAACGAGGAAGAATAATATATGGACGAGAAGTTTTCTGTGAGCAATAGGAAGATGTAAATCAATTAAAGGAACATTATTGTCATTATTATTGGGGAGAAAGATACTGGAGCCGACTCTGAAGGAGACTGTTGGGTAATAGGAGAATGCATACTAGACTCTATAACAGGCTCTGTAACATATGGAGAAGACTGCTGCTCCCCATGTCAATCAGAATTACTATCTGATTGCTCTTGCTCTCCAGACTCCTGCTCCTCAAACTCCCCTTTACGATTGGTGAAATCAGATGAAACATCAAGAGAGAAGAGAAAGTCAGATACAATAATAGGTTGTTTGGTGGGCACATCCATGGGATCACTGCTAAAGAATGCATCAGACTTTCGGAATGTCACATCCATACTGACCAACATACGCCGCTCGGAAGGGTAAGAGCATTTGTATCCCTTTTGAGTGGCAGAATAGCCAACAAAAATATATTTGAGAGCCCAAGGATCAAATTTACTAATCATAGATCGATGATCTCGAACAAAGTACACACACCCAAAATTCGAAGAGGTATAATAAAAGAAGATACTCCTTGTAGGCACTCAAGTAGCGTGCGATAGTCTAAAGCTCGAAGAGGCATCCGGTTAATAAGATAGACTACACTAAGAACCAACTCACCCAAGGAACTTAGGAACCCTCATAGTGAAGGACAAAGACCGAGCTATTTCCAATAAGTGTCGATTTTTACGTTCAGCAACACCATTCTGAGCAGGCGTATCGATACATATAGTTTGATGGATAATCCCATGAGCAGCTAAATACTCACGAAACTCCTTATTCATGTACTCAGTGCTGTTATGAGTTCTCAGAGTTTTGATTATAGTATTAAACTGAGTATTTACAAACTTGTGGAACTCCTTAAAATACGTGAGAACCTCATCCTTCATCTTTAGTAGATAAACCCAAGTCACTCTACTATGACAATCAATAAATGCAACAAAGTATCGATGTTCAGAAAGAGAAACAGCACTACACAGCTCTTACACATCAAAATAATAACATCAAAGATCTTAATACTTCGAGTGCCAGAAATAGGATAAATAGTTCGTGTGTGTTTAACAAACTCCCATGCATCACAAACTAATTTATGCTTGTCACAGATATTATATAAACTGGAAAAGAGTCTTGCTAATACAGAGAAAGAAAGATGATCAAGCCTACAATGTTGTAACTGGAGTTCATGCACAGCATTCTTGAAAGAAGATACAACCAAGCCAGTCTTTAGATTACATTTCTGTCTTCTTCCAGTCAGATAATAAAGTCCGTCATACATTTTATCATACCCAATCGTCTCCCCCATTGTCACCTCTTGGAGAACAAATTGATGGGAAAAATATTACTTTATAATTTAAAGCAGCTGTAATGGAGCTTATAGAGAGGAGATTAGTGAAAAAACTAGGAATATGTAAACTGAGGACAATGTCATAGTCGATGTACAGTTGATAGAACATTTTCTTGATATAGTGGAGAAGGATCCATCAGCTATACGTACTTTATCCCGACTAGAGCAAGGTGAATATGACACGAATGACTTGGATTGTCCTGTCATGTGACTAGTAGCTCCTGAGTCTAGAATCTAATATTGAGAAGTATCTAAGACAGTAAGTGCACTACCACTATCAGAAGTATAAGAACTAGTTTGTATAAAACGAGAATGAAAATAAAAAAAGACTGGAAGAATCACTAAGCAAACTCATAGCAGATGAAGAGGTATTGTTAGAAGAAGTGTTCAGCCTGACCAAAATGTGACGTAGGATCTGCAGCTCCTTCATAGACAAAGAACCTCCAGCATCAGTAGATGAAGTAGCAGATACAGACGAAACCAGAGGAGTTGAAACAGATGAAGTAGCATCATGGATCTCAAAAAAATTGGCTTGATCATGATCGATTGCTCCTCCAAAGCACCCACCTCCTCGCCGACCTCCTCTATCATGACCCTGGCTAGATGAAGGACGAGCACGTAACTGCCAGCATGTATCACGGATGTGCTCCAGTTTGTTGCAATAGGAGCATATCCGCATATCTCGATCACCTCTACTGTGCGACTGTAATTGTAGCTGAGCGACTATCGCAGAATGAGCTGTATCAATAGAGGAGGCAATCATCATACGTCGATGAGTTTTCTCACTTAGAATTAGTGAAAAGACCTGATTGAGAGAAGGCAGATCAGAACTTCGACCCAAAATTTGAGCTCTAATTGGATCGAATTCTTCATTGAGGTCAGCAAAGAAATCAAAGATTCACTCTTCATCTGTAAATTTTTTGAACCCAGCAGCCTTATTAGCACAACTGACCTTGAAGGGGCGATAAAAATCCAGCTCTAACCATAAACGTTAAAGTTCTGTCATATAAGCGGTGACAGAAAGTTCGCCCTGCCTAAGTATATGTATCTCACGTTTGAGCTCAAAAGCTTGGGTTGTGTTATCCTGTTGGGAATATGTTCGGACAGCAGCTTCTCAAATTTCTTGAGCGGTTTTAAAGAACGACATGCCCTGAGCAACTGAGGGCACCATGGAGTTGATTAGCCAGGCCATCACAAGTGAGTTCTCCGACTCCCATTACACAAAAGTAGTGTCTCCCGTTGATGGCTGCGGTTTAGTCCCGATGAGAAAACCCTCCAAACCGTGGGCTTTGATGAACAGTCGTACATTTCTGGCCCACAAAAGATAAATGAGGGGTCTGTTTAGTTAAACAGAACTGATCTGAAGGGAAGGATTATCCATCCTAGATCGAGAGATAGAGGCACGAGTCACCACCTCACTTGTTGTCTTCTCCAACTTCTCCTTAGTAAAACCGTCTGACATCTTCAAATGAGCTCAAAAGAAAAGATCACTAAATAATATTCATCTTTTTTTTTCTTTTTTTTTTGAAAAAAAAGAAACCAACTAAGGAAGGAAGGGCTGATCTATCCCTTTTTCACGAGCGAATTCCATGGGCATAGTCGCACGGGGTGCGAGAGGGGATGGCGGTGGGACAAGGTGGCAGTGGCAGTTGGGCGGTTGTTGCAGGTGATGGAGGCGGCGGCGGTGACGGCGTGGTTGCATAGGATGGAGAGTGCGGCACGGATGGCGGTGAGAGATTACATCGGAGTTGGAGAAGGAGAAGGGAGGGGGGTTTGGTGGGCGCGGATGGCGGTGGGAGAACAAGGGTGGTGGCGGCGGCCATGCGAGCATTTGTGGCGGATGGGGGCACTGTGGATGATGGACGAGGCAGTGGTGTGCGCGGAGGGCGGGCGGTGTCCTGTGACGAGATGGGGCCGGTGATTTGCCTATTCGCGATGGGAGATGTGGCCGATTTGCAGCGGTGGCCGATTTGTCGAGCAGAAGGGAAGAGCGGCAATGGGGGTTGGGTGTGTTGAGGGTTGGATGATGAGGGAAGAGGTTGACAAAGGAAGGAATAAGGAAGTAGAGAGATTAGGAACGAAAAAAATTCATGGATCAGAATCTAGGAGCTCTGATATCATGTTGAATATGGAGAAAAGGAGAAAGATTTTTATTTTTTTTTATTGTATGGGTGGAGTAGTCTCCGTTATATACAATAATCTTTTTTTTACAAAAAACGTCATAGCTCATAGCCATCTTTATCATCCTTGATTAGAGTAGCTAATTAGAAAATATAATCTATTTTTAATAATAATTTCAAAATTTTAAGGGTCACAAATATTTTTATGTCACTTGGAGTTCATTAAGTAGAAGAAGAAGTCTAGAAATGCCATTTGATATCGACTGAAATATTGAAACATTTTACTTTATGATGTTGAGAAATATTTGGTGCACTGCAGGCGGTGCGCGTGGGCTGAATGCAGTGCAAAAATTTTTATTATTATTATTTTTTCACCGGTTTCGTGTGGAAGACAATCACCTGTGGAACTGTACAAAGTATTTTCTATGATGCTATGGTAGATTGAGGCCCATTCTTAGTTTTATTTGCTGATTAATTAGGAAGGCAGTTGAGCAATTAATTTTTAATTGCAGATGATGAAGCAAGTCAAGATACATTTAGACCAAAAAAAAAAAAACAAGAAAGCAAGTCAAGATATCACATATCCATTTTAGTTGCATGCACTAGTGGATCTCGTATTCAGCAAATAACAAGTCTTTTGACTTCTGAAGGTAAGAAGTTAATATGACTGCAATTAATGTGATGCAGTCCTTTCAATCAAACAGGAGACATTGAAGGCTGCAAGAAAAGGTGTCACACTTCAAAATGCAGTTACACCGGTTAGCGGCCAGTGCAATGTCCGTATTGTATTCGGTACAGTGACAAAATCGACATATACAGCAGTACCCTGGATGCTGCTGTTCCAATTAGTTTTACCTCTTTGTGAAATATTAGTTCTTAGCTCATGGTTTCTGTGGGGTATGAGGCTTCAATAAGAGGCCCACTTCCACTGCTGGAGATGATCGCATATGACTGTAGTTCTTAAAAAAAGGAAATATATTGGTATCATGAGTTCAGATCCTCTTCAGCTCAGCATTGGACTGGACAGATTCAGTTCTAAATCTGCAATGCATGAATGGTGAGGGATTTAGAACTAGAGCTTTCCAATTCATCCATGAAGCGGAAAGGATCCTGGATCCCATATGGCTGGATCATAGATAAGAAGATAAAGCGATGTCTTTGCTTTATATAAATCATTATATCAAGTATGTCTTAAAGAATGTCAGTCTGAGAAATTAATATTGAATTTTTGAGACAAAATATTTTTCATGACTTGTAAGTCGTGATGCATACTCGTAACGTAAACGAAGTCATGCCAGAGAGTTAAATTGACATTCATTCCTGCTGCTAAAACGTTTTGGTTCCCCATTTTCTCAATTCTTTCCTTTTCGAGAATAACAAAGCAAGCATCGTCAAATTAGAGAGTAATCCAAAAACAATTGGGAACACCTTCCAAGGTCCATACCGGGAACTATATAATTTTAAAATGGAGAATGCACAATCATTGGTCTATATCCGGATTTGCTCAAGAAAATGCTTAATTTTCTTTCACTCGGACGTCCATGTGTCTGTGCGTGAGACAATTAAAGACCAGCTGATATGTGCTAATTCAGAAGGTAAAATGACGTAGAAGCCAAAAAGGAAATTAACACAGGAGCATGAATCTTTATGGCGTGCGAATTGCACTGTAGAGTGCTGTACCATGCTCAATGGCCTCCATCAGGACATTAGACGGCTATCAACAGTGACATAGTACAGATAACCGATCATCTTTCAATAGCACCCATCAAATGTAGTACGGTCTTTTGCGGTGTAATTTGAGCACCACTAGGATCCTAAGTCATCAACATATGGATGTTGTAGAAGGAACTGGCTATTTGGATACGTGGAGGATCCCCCAAAAATTTAAAGTGGCATGTGTAGGACCACCTCACTAACATCTATTACATTTTGTGTTAGTTTGAGGCCTTTAGTCAAGCATATGAAAAGACAAACTAGTTGGCTTGCAGGTGTAGGTCTCCGGGAAATTAAGATGGCAACACACGCTTTAATTCTACAAATTTAATTGATCATAATCTGAAATGCCTTGCAAGCTAGAGACATTCGCATCATAAATTATGTGAAGTATATAGTATGATTCCTTTCAGCTTTTGTCTTCATGGTGCACATGTTCATAGCTTCTGTCCTTAAAGCAAGAAGGTTGGATGGTATCTCATATTGTATGGACGTCGCCAGAGATGGGATCTCTTCGCTTCCTACACTGCACTTTAGCCGGAGCTCTGGTTCGCTGTCAGTTGTTATCTTGGTACCAGAGTTCTTCCATCATCACTAGCTTATGTCTCTTGAGACAAGCTGGAAGTCTAAGCGAGGTACGGAAGAATGGTGGAGGAGATGGGATCTATTAGCGCTATCTTTGTGCTCGAGACTATGACTCGAGAGGGATTCTAGCTAGACTATCCCTAAAGAGAAAAGAATCCATTAACCGAGTGCTGAGAAAAGTTCTTGAGGAGCGTATGGCATGGAATGCATTTGTTCTTTGATAGTGAGAAAAGTTCTTGATCGAGCTTAAGACATCAGCTGGTGACCTCTAAAGCTAGTTGGACTGTTTTTTCCCCCTTCTTCTTCTATTTATATTTTTCAGTAAATTTCAGATGTGGGACATCTTCTTCACGTCGGTTCATTTAAATTGACCCTTGCACCAAAATAAAGTGTCGATCAGTGATTCCAGGCTTGATTGAACTTTGGTTGCTTCGATGAATTAGCAGATACTCAAGCAATTTTATGGTGTGAGTTATTATGCTGCGCAACTTTTTGGAAAATATTTCAAAATTATTTATATATCCTTCCAAATACGATCTATTGTATATTTATCTTTTGAAAATTATTATTTATATAAATACCTTCAAACTATCTTATTCTCGTATGGATATCTTTCAAATAGATTTTTCATCAACAATGTTAAGAAATAACCATTGTGAGAATCATAGGATATTATTATTCTCATGAATACCTGCAAAAACAAATTTAATAGTATTGAGAAGAACTATTTTTTTTGTATATAAATTTTTAATATTAATGCAAAGAGAAATAATGTATACTTATAAGAGTTACCATCAGTCAAAAAGTGCCATGCAAAAACAAGATAATTTATAAGATCTATATGCAAATAGTAATTTGAAAGGATAAATACACAATAAGCTATATTCATGTGAGTGCTTATATAAAAAAAATTATTTAATTAATTGCATTTATATTTTGACTCATATAAATCATTCAAAGATTTATTTACTGTTTCATATATATAGTTTATATGATAAATACCAGAGAAATATATTTCTCACTTGAATAGAGATTTTGTAAAAAAAAATTTAGATTTATCAATAAAAAATACATAATTTGTATTCTCAACATCCCACTCAAATGAACAATAATGAGAAAAAAAATTCTATTCTCTTTTCTTTCCCTCATGTATATATATATATATATATTTTAATCTTCTCAATATTGTGGTTTCACCTTCCTCATACATCTTTTATTTCTCTTTCTCCCCCTGCCATTGTCCCACTGCTCATTTGGAAAAAAAATAAATTTTAAAAAATCGGCTATTCATATATATATATATATATATATATATTATTATCAACGGTAAGTATGTGAATAATTTATAATTTTATATAAATTTATAACTGTGCAAGTTTTTTACTCATCCATTCCGCTGTCAATCATATTGTTTCTGGTCCATCCCTTCCAACATGTCAATTATGGTTCGGACCACACATGAGAAGGATGTGAAGCTTAAAATATATTATCAATCCATTCTTCAATAATTTATTCTTGTGGAATCCTGCGTTTATCACAATCATACCGAAGATAAGTTCGTTAAAAGTCCAAAGTTCAAATTAATTATTCTCTCAAAACAAATTATTTTTAAATAACATACCTTCTTCGTTACTTCTTCTCTCTTTAATATTCTATTCCACCGTGTCTGTCAAGCCTTGCCAACCTCCCTCCCCCCATGTAACAACGGTAGAAGGAAATTTTGAACATAAAAATGAATCGACCCATCCATTTTTAACCAGGTTTAAATTAAAAAGCCTGGGTCCTGGTCAACTTGGTGGTGCACAGCGGGTATTAAATGAGGAGTCGATGTCATCATGTGGGCATCATTTATTTCGTCGAGAGAGAGAAAGACATTAAATGCGACGTGAGGAGGAGCAACGACGTCAAACCGCGGGGACGCGTCACGACGCCCGGTCTCACCCCCCCCCCTCCCTCCCCTCCACCCACGTTGGAGTCGGACAACGCACCGCCACCTCCGGCCCTGCCACTGCCACTGCCACCCGTGTCCCTGCGAGCCCTGCCATGGGTGGCAACATTTATGGCGTCAAAGCGATATTTAATGCATGGTTACTTTTAGACGGGCACAATAAATAGACCAGCATTTCTAGATGCTGGACCATTCGTACCTCATGCACTGCACTACGTATGCCGTTGGGGTCCGGAGTTTATGACATTGGGGTGGTGAGGGGAGGCCGGCCAGAAGGGCAGATGGTCCCAACCTGTGCTGAAGAATCTGAAGGTTTTGGATTGGATGGTCATGAATCCGGCCAAAATGATGGAGAAGGCTTTTCTTTAAAGTTTTGATTAAAAAAACGCTGGTCGGTGCTATCTTTCAGATGCTTGCATGAAATTTCTAAATAGGCAGAGTCTTGGATATACTGTACGAGAAAGAGGGAGAAAAGCTGTATATCCTTGTGCATGGCAAACATTATATTTTCTGCTGGCAGTGACATTGTCCATCAAATTACCACATGAAAATGGAACGCTTATCTTCATAGCGAAATACATAATTATTCGTCTCTTAGACACGTACAATATCTATTCATCTCATCATATGTACCGTATATATATCTACAAGCACGCCGCCGCCCCCCCAAAAAAAAAAAAAAAAAAAAAAACAGAGTTCACCTGCTTTATATAATGCTCATGAAGATCGTAGATCCTGCTCGATATAGAAATCTTATTGCATGTATATATTGAATAGCGCGCGTATTTCACTGCATCAAGAATCACCAATTAGATTGCCTCTAAATGCAGATTCCTAGGTTGCTGTCATGCACATTGATCAAAGTAGATCTCTTAGGTCTCATTGAATGATATGGCTTCTCTTTTGATGGTGAGTGCAATGTATGGTCAAGTAGATCATTATCAACGTCTTTAAGAAGGCGGAATGCAATTTTGCACTAGAGCTTTACCATTAATTAAACACAAGTTTTGGTCAGACCAAATTGTGCTGTGGCTTTTCCGAATTATAGAATGCACCTAGCTCCTATCAGTACTGTTAAGAGGCGAGTGACCTGATACAGTTAATCTACAAGAGAGAGCAAATTCTATAAGGTAGTTAGACATCGATTGAAATCATCCACATGCATTGGCTAGTACGTAGTAGGTAGCTACCTTTCAAGTATGAAGTCCGTTGCATCTAGCCGGCAAGTCATTTGTAACACCCCAATCCATTTGGGCTCAGAATCAGCCCAAAAAGCCCAAAGCCATACAAAAAAAAAAAAATGGAACGAAGAAGACTCCTGTTGGGAGTCTTCTTCCACCCAAATCACCGGTGGAGAGGTCGAATCCGAGGGAGATTCGACCTCCCCTACACCCTATAAAAACCCCCTCTCCTTCCCTCTAAGGTTGGTCACGACGAGCACCAGATTTTTCTTTTCATTTTTCTAAACTTTTTCTGTTGAAGCTGCAGATGTCCTCATCGTGTTCATCTCAAATACTCATCGGAGACCTCACCGGAGTCGGAGGTAAGCCCTTCTCCTCTTTCCCCTCTTCCTTCCCCTTCTTTCTGTGGCTCGCACACCCTTGCCGGCCGTTGAGATCGTCGGAAAACTCATGAAAAGGTAAGACCCTGTTTTTCCTGTTCGGCCGAGCCCTTTCCTCTTTTTTTCCGACCGCCGGCACCGCCGTTTGCAGCATCTTATCCCTAGGACAGCACCGTCATCCCTCTATCTCTCTTCCTCGAGAGTTCTCGACCGCCGGCGACCGGTCAATGGTCGAAAATCATGAAGAAAGGGACGGATCCTCTGTATTTCGAAAAAAAAAAGGGGAGAAAGCTCGCCGGCCAAACCTAGTCGCCGGCCAGCTTGCATGGTCGACTGCCATTGCTGGACCTCCGGCCAAGCCACCATCTCGTCGAAGCTTGGGCCACCAAGAGAGATCTCATCGGTCTTCCCCTGTTTCGGCCAAGGGAGGCCGCGGGAAGAAAAAGAAAAAGAAAGAAAAAGAGAAAGAAGAAAAGAAAAGAAAAGAGAAAAAGAA
>KE504772.1:474491-497366 GCA_000441515.1 Elaeis oleifera | reverse complement strand
AATTATTTAATATAATCATAAATATAAAATTAATTATATTATATTAAAAATATAAATTAGAGTCGATCCTAGGAATATTGGAGTCGATCCGGACTCGTTGGTACGGAAATAGCACGCAAAGGGGATGCCTTATAGGACGACCCCTATTGAACAGAAAGCACAGATAGAAGCTGATTTTTTTGGAACCCAGGAGGAGTCGACTCCTGAAGAATTGAAGTTGACCCCAGAGCGGATGGAGTCGACCCCAAGGAAATGGAGTTGACCCCAAGCATGGGACATGTTATAACTTTTGCCTTATTGTTTTAATATCTTAATTCCACTATAGCTTATTGTGTTCACGTCACAACCACACTAAGATTAAGTTAATTCAAAGCACATACTTGTTAAGAGTTTAAATTTGGTTAAAATCTTATAATAACCCAATTCACCCTCCTTCTTGAGTTGCTATCTTTGAAAATAATATATCGATACGGAGGTGTATATTTTAATATACTACTCCGATTCTCGAACAGATTGTTCTTATACTTTTCATTCGATGATACGGAGCTATAGATACCTCTGACCTATTGATTGAATGTTTAGATTGAATTTTTACTCCCTACATCTCTTTTTCGAACTCAAGCAGCTTTGAAAAGAATAATAGGGCATGTTTTACATGGAAAAAATTACAAAATAAAATGTTAAGATGTATTAAGGATAAAATATATAAAAGATCACAGGAAGCACAACATCACCTTCAATCTTGAAAAAGAAATTTAGAAGCTAACCTGGGAAAAAGATCCCTCCCATATGAGAGAATGTGTTTGGGAGAGCCCCTCATCAGTTTAGTGGTCTAAAAGCATCATCTGAGGGGATTTTGAAAGGATTGCTGCTGCACTTGCAGCAGCCCTCCACCTTCATTTATAGATTGTTTAATAGATATGAAAGCTTAAGTGGGTTAGGAAGATTTTGCTGAAAAATATTTGAAAAATTTTGCATCTTAATTTTTCTCATCAGGTTCATAGGAGGTTGCTGTTTGCAAGATCACAGCCATCCAATCTCAAAGAAAACCATCATTTGAGAAAAGATTTATAGCCTTATCTGATCATTAGGAAATATTGATGCAGCAAGATAGTGAATGAAAGATAGAGAAATAGAGAAAAAAAATCAGTTTACCATTTTGATAAGTTTTAGATAAAAAAAATTCTGCACTCATCTTTTCTCGGTTCCTTGCTTGCCGAATATTCAGAAAAAATTCAGCACCCATCTTTATAGCTATTCATCCTCTTTTTAGATATTTACTAATAATAACATATGCTATGCAATAGGATTCAATTAATTCGCAAAAAAAATTAGCAAGAATATAATGATAAGCAAAAGCTAGAGTTGTATTGAACATTAAATGCTATGTCAAGATCCAAATAATATATAAACAATAATATATAAATAAGAATTTGTACTACACTCATTCTTCATTTATTGAATACTTCATCTATATAATCAAAAATAATTATAGAATTGTATCACTCATTCTCCATTTCAAGAAGCACATAAAGTATGTCAATTCGAACCATAACAGTCATTAAATTTAGAGGGTTGAATTCACCAACACCAAACATTCATTCAAAATAAACAACAAATATACAAATAAAATATACCCATCATTTGCAACAATCCGATCAAAGAATGTACTTTAACATATAAATAATAGCTATACCTGCTCAACCAAAAATATTCTTTGTAAGTCAAGTAAAAATATAAGCTACTAAAATATGAGGATGAGATGATTTGAACTTTGAATCTTTGAATGATCCATCCACAACCTTATTCAATAAATCAATTGATAATATATTCATACCTTTAAACTTTTATGTATAATTACTAACGCAAACCTGTAGCAATCATCTACATTTTGCCATTCAGCCGCTCCAAGCCTCCACCGATCGAGACACCTGAGAATGGAAAAAAAAAATCAGTGAAAACAAAAAAAGGCCAAAAAAATAAATAAAAGGTAAGTCCTTTTCCTACATAGATTGATCATTTTTTTTCTTTTATGTTTTTTTTTCATTTCTTCCATTTTTTTAGAGATCTACCAAAGGAGAGATCGGATGGATTTCTCCAGTTTCAAATGGGGTTCTTTACCGGCAAAGGGGCGGCGGACTGGGGGCTTGGGGCTCGGAGAGACGACCGGGGGGGGGGGGGGTAGGTCGGAGAATCGGGAGGCGGGCCAGGGGCTCGGAGCTCGGGAGGCGGCCGGCAAGTCAGGGAAGTCAGATTTGATGGTGGGGAAAGAGAGGGACCAGAGGCAGCCAGGTGGGTGGGCTGGGGGCTTGGGGAGGCGGCCTAGGCTCGGAGACGTAGGAGGCGGTCGAGGGGCTCGAGATATGACAGACGGGGTTTGGGAGGCGGCCAGCAGCTCGGAGAAGCCGGATCCAGTGGTGTGGTAGGAGAAAAAGAGGATCAAAGGTAGCGTAAAGAGGGGGGCGATTGGGGGAGAAGGGGGAGGCTGTGGGGGTCCGATCAGGCAAGAGGAGGGATAGAAAGAAAAGGGAGGCCGGGCGGTGGGACGCCGGCTCCGGGAGGCCATCGGGAAGAAGGGGAGCTCGGAGATGCAGGCTCAGGGATGCGGGCTTCGAAAAGAAATGGGAGGTCGGGTGGTGCGAGGTTGGGGGAGGAGGCCGCAGGCTCCGGTGGCGTGGCATGAGCAGGGAAACCGAGAGAGGGAAAGAGGGGGGTTCGATCCGTCGCCGATAGGAGAGGTAAAAATCAATGGTGAGAGAAATTAAAAGGAAAAATGATGGTTTAGTGGGAAGCCAAAATCGGGGAAGAAAATTGAGTTATTAGTGATGACTTTTCCATCGCTAATAGTCCCATCGTTAATAAATTTAATAAATAATTTTTTTATAAAAGGGCTCATTTTGTCACTAATAGAGCCATCGCTAATGAGTATTAGTGATGGCACTTGCCATCACGAATACTATATTCGCCGTCGTTAATAAGTTTAATGAGTAATTTTTTTGCGATGGCTTATTTTTGATCACGATTGGTGGTCGATAATAACTATTATTAGTGACGGCAAAATTATCGTCGTTAATAGCCATCTTTAAAAGTCATTTTTCTTGTAGTATATAAAACATATGATATATCTTTTGCAAAACTCGATGCACATGATTACTAAAATCCATCCATGTGAGTATCTATGATATGTAATACATAACATGCAATAAGTTATAAATATATACTAAAAACTAAGTATATAACATGCCACTTTCAAAAATACATGGATCAAAATCACTAATGTATAACATAATTTTATATAAATAGGTGATCAATATTCAGAAGTTCTTTCCTTTATTGATGACAAACTTTGGAATAGGATTTACCAATCTATGAATAGTATGTCCACTTAATGACATAATTCCAACACACACATCCTCGATCGATCATAAAATAAGAAATAATAATTTATTATTAGATTTCTATTTTCATAGCTCTACTATCCTAAATACTCTTACTTCCCAAAGTTTCTGACCTTATCTAATATGTGACTAATTAATAAATAAAAATTTAGAGATTTATCTTGATTTAGGAATTAGAACATCCATCCTCTAGATCAACATCTTCTCATCAAATCAATTGCATCTCCACTAATGCTTATCATGGAACAAGTTTGATGTAAGGAGGACGAGACGAGCAGGGTAGTGGCATCTAATGATCCTAATCAATTAGAACGGTGTACTCAAATTTTTGAGATCAATAAACAGATGATCCAATCAGGGAAAGGATAACAAGTCTGGGATTATTGACAGTGGGTCGATGGATATAGTCAATAAAAACTAGGACGTCGATTGAGAAGATGATATTGCTGTAATACCAATCCGAGACCCTTCACTAGGGTTAACCCGAGCTCTACAAATTTCAAATCTCAGACCCTTGATTGGGCCCAATAGGCAATGTAGAGAGAACAAAGAGAAAAAAACAAGAAGGAGAGAGAGTAAGAGAGGAAGAGAGAGAAAGGATGGAAAAGAGAGAGCAAACCCTCTCTTCTTCTCTTCTTCTCCAAAATAGGGGACACGCTCCTCGTTTCTCTTCTCCCAATAATGGCAGTGGAAGACTCAAGGGTAGCCACCTAGGGCGGCTCCTAGCGGTGGTGAACCTATGGCTCCATCAATGACCATGACTGATGGTCAGTGGTGACCAACTGAAGGGAAACAAGGTCAGAAGAAATCAAGAAAATAAAGGGTCGGACTTTATCCAATAACTCTAATCACTTGTTGGCGATCAAGGCCCTTCACATGAGTCTAGGAGAGAATCTAGAAAGCTTGGCCGGAGGCCTAGTTGGCCATCAAAGTGAATCAAAGGAAGGTAGGGTGGATCCCAAAATCGGGAGATCCTTTTTGCTATTTTGAAATCCGGCGATCTTCCATCAAGATCTTAGCTGGTGATGATGACTCGATTGATGGTCGGGCCAGAGGAGGGTAAGGGCTTGGTAGCATAGCTCTGGTGAGGCCTTAAGCAGGATAACAGGGTGAGGAAGGGTGACGGCAACATTGGCAGGGTCTTCTTCTCCTTCTTCTTCTTCTTCTTCTTCCATCACGGGAAACCTCTAATGCCTCAAGAGGGGGACTTGGGTTTTATAGACGATGGAGGCTAGGGTTCCTAGCCTCCAACGAGTTTGAGAAGGAGCTGTAGTTGGACTCCTTCTCCAACTCAAACAAGGGAACTCTATTTCTTTTTTTTCTTGACTGCTTATAGATCCATGTGAAAGAAAAGATTAGGTCCTTACATTCTCCCCCCTTAAATTAATTTTGTCCTTGAAATTAGCATATCTAAGGTTTTGAATATTAAAGGTACATAGCCGTCATAATGTTCTTGAGCTTCCAAATCATGTATATCTCAAATTGCTTGCTCCATAAATCGTCAACATAACTGATTATGTGGTATTCAAAACTACATTCTTCTATCCATAAGATAACAAATTCTTTTGATCTCTTAATCTTGACTTAAAATACCATAATTCTTTTCCCATAAAATTGGTTGCTCTTGATTAATTTCACATGAAAATCATAATCGGCCCAATCTTCTCTTAATAAAAATAGAAGAGTCTGGAGCATTAGATGCTCACCATGATTTACAGCGTTCTTTGTCTTTGTAACTTTCTATATAATGTAACAATTAAATTCTTATCATAGAAAACCTCAAATCTATAACAATGTTAAAGCTAAGAAAGGATATCTATGCTTAAAGCATTCTACATCCGAGGTCAACCAAGGATTATCAATCCATTAACCCTAAACTTAAATGCTCCAAAATTTTTCTGATCATCACCAATAACAAAAGAACCAATCATTGAAGATTGTCTACAATATCTAGATGAGGTCATGAATCAACAATCTTGTCCTTTCATTTATCAATGGCAGTCTCTGAAAATCAAATCAAGTCTTCCAATCACAACAATTATTGAGTTAGAAATAGTATTCTTAACTAACTTTAATATAAATCAGCCACTACACTTTTGCTGCGTACTCTGATCTAAACCTACCAAATCTTCTAGGGTTATTAATGAATCATAACAAGCATGCTACTTTACTTCAAAATCCAAAAAAAAATCCAGCCTTTCAAATTTTTGATAAATTTAAAGCAAGACTTTTAAGTTTCTTTGTCTCTCAAGCATATCACATTATGATTAAACCTTCATCTACTTCCATATTTGAAGCCTTTGTATAAGCTTCACTACTCATCTAAAATCCCATAAATCTAGAACTAATTGGAGAGAGTAAATCCTAGATTTACTTGATAATCAATTAAATAGTTATAAATCGAGTTTCCTTTTAAAGACAAGGTTAGTTTCGAACCTCAATAATTTAGAAGACTTCAAATCAATATCCCTATGAGTAGAGTCTATTCAATTATTCTATATAGAACTTCCTTTATCAGCACCCTTAGCATAAATAAATCGACATATGGAATCTTGTCCCTTATATGTTAAGACTCTTATAAGTCTTCCAAAAGTTTCTCAACTCAATTTGATAACAATAGTAAGATACCTTTAATCAACTCAGAAACCTAAACTCTGATTTGAAATCTAACATACCCAATAATCTCCAATAAATATTAAAAAAAATCAGGTAGGCTGATCTAAAGATGATAATTTAAGTTATCCAAGATTCTATCATCATATATATCCTATGTTCCCTTAATAGAAATCTAAACCAATTAATAGAAACCAATGTCAATATAGTACATAATCCACCAATAGGTGCAATCTCCGAAGAATATTACATTCTTTAAATAATTTGTTGTGAAACCCCAAAATTTGCAACCAAACAATCAACAGCAAAACTATAGGAGGCTATTATGCATGGTTTGCACCTACATCAAATTCAAAAAAATCATCTAAATAATAATTGAATAAGGTCAGCTCCACTTATTGTGATTGGAAAAGATAAATTATTCTGCCCTTTCATGCTCGTCATATGCCAACTTATGTATATACTTTTATCGCAATGCTTAATGAGCTTAAACTCAAGCTCTGAATTCATTTCTACTATATCCCTCCAGCCCTTAGTCATAATCATCTTAAGTTTGATTTCAATTTTGTTACAGTCCCTAGTGATCATAATTTAAGTGCTGATATCATTCTATCATGCTCCGAACCTAACACTTGGGTTGGGCATGTGATGGCCGCACACTCCCTAGGGTAAGTCCTAAAGAATATACAAGGCCCATAAAATTCGTTACAATCTCAACATCCCATAAATATTATTGTTCTCAATTCGTAATAAATTTCTATACTGACAAATATTAAATTTTATACAATTTGTAAGACTCGATCATCCAACCGATATTGCTAATATTCTACCTAATCAATCCTTTCAAATCATGATTCCAATCTTAGCAAAGCACAAGGATCCTATAACTTCAAAAAGAAAGAGAAAGAAGGGATGGTAAGCTTCACGGTTCAGTAAGAATTTCTACACATCAATACCAATATAATAATAATAATAATAAATTAATAATGATCATTACTCATGTAAATTATATGCCAAAAGATATCATGATCTATAAAATATGCATAGCAAATATATCTTTTATGCAATAAGTTATATCATATAATTATCTCAAACCAATATACATCAGATCCGATCATATCAAAATGCTCAGCTCCGAATTACTACATCCACATTTCAAGTTCGTAACAGGGCATCAATATTGTGGCTGATCCTGTGGACTACCACAACCAAATTTTCAACCCATGATAGGACATCAATACCATGGCTAGTCCCGTGGACTACCACAATCATATTTCAGTCCATGGCAAGGCACTAACTATGGCTAGTCTAAAGGACCATAAATGCTCGAACCTTAACTATCATAATCACGTTTACAACTTGTGGTGAGGCACTAATATTGACTAGTCTGAAGGACCACAAATATTTTACTCTAAACTACCATAGCCATATTTCCATCTCGTGGTAGGGCATCAATACCGTGACTAGTCCTGTAAACTACTACAACCACATTTCTAGTTCGTAGTAAGGTATCAACAATATGACTTGTCCATAGCACCATAATCCCACGTACAGTTACATAGCTCAATTACAAGCTTATTAGATATTGTAATTCAAAATTTAATACCAAAATCTATCTAAATCAGTATCAGTGATATGTAATGTATAACATCCAACAAGTCATAAATATATACTTAACAACTAAGTATATAATATGTCACTCTCAAAAATACATGGATTGAAATCACTGATGTATAAAATAATTTTTATATAAATAGGTTATCAATGTTTAGAAATTCTTACCTTTATCAACGATAAACTCTAGAACAGGATTTACCAATCTATAACTAGTATGTCCACTTATTGATATAATTCCAACATATCTTTGATCCACCATCAACATAAAAATAATAAATTATTATTAGATTTCTATTTTCATAACTCTAATGTCCGAAATACTCTTAATTCCTAAATTTTTTGATCTTATCTAATACGTGACTAATTAATAAATAAAAATTTAGAGAGTTACTTGATTTAGGGATTAGAACGTTCGTTAGATATGGGCACCAGACCGGGCCACCCATGACACGGCCCGGCCCAGTATGAATTGGGCCGTGTCAGGCATAGCCCACTTGGTATAGTAATAGGCCGTGCTAGACACAGCACATATAAGGGGGCCAGGCTAGGTTGGAGATTTTGCGGCCCGCGACCTAGGCCCGGCACGGCCCATAAGGGCCTTTGCTAGCACGACCCACGGGCCAGGCATGGTTCAACCCGTGTGCCAGCTCGACCCCCTTAAGATGGTTGTGCTTGGCACTGCTAGTAATGATTTTTTTTGAATTTAAAAAATTGATTATTTATCAATTAAAAAAGATTAGGGAGTAAATATAAAAAGATGAGGGGATGTTGGATTTTTTTTTTGTAAAATAAAAGTCACCTTGTAATGGTGGGAGGTTTGGCGTGGACCCCTACCGATTTATTAATAAAAGTTAAAATGGTACAAGAGAGGGAGGAGGGCTAGGTCTGACCTTCAAAATATAATAAGCGAGGAAAAAAAATAGAGGTGACTCGCCTCAATAATTAACAAAAAAGGTATAATTATAAAAATTAAGAATTAAAAATAAATGATAAAAATCTTGCTGATCGTCGGTAGTGTTTGTGTCGTCATCATCGGATGTTGTATCCTGTTTATCTTTATTTTGAAGTCTCCCCTCAGCATCCAACCATGCAATCTTTGAAATGGAAGAGCATCTCAATTGTGTCATCAGTCATTTTACTTCTTTCTTCATTAAGAACACATCGATCTATACTAAAAGCAGATTGTAATGCTACTGTAGACATTGGTGCAGCTAAGATATCATGTACAATGATAGATATAACAAGATATTGGTAGCAGACATAACGGATCCAAATGGGCCGTGCTAGGGATGCCCCATAATGGGTCCAAACGGATGGTGCCAGGCATGGCTTGTCATGAGTCCTTTTTAAAAAAATAAAAAAGACCCATCAGGCCATGGGCCTAACGAGCCAATGGGCTGTGCTTGGCACAGCCTGCCACCCTTGGGCCTAGGGCCGTGCCAGATCAAGATTTATTTAAATGAATTGTACCACACATGGCGGGCCTGGGTCGTGCTGTGCGAGGCCTGGCCCATTGCCCATGTCTAACGTTCATGGAACAAGTTTGATAAAAGGAGGATGAGATGAGTTGGGTAGTGGCATCTAGCGATCCTAATCAATCAGAATGGTGTATTCAAATTTTTTAGATTAATAAACAGATGATCCAATCAGAGTAAGGGTAACAAGTCAGGGATTATTGACAATGGGTCTATGGATATAGCCAATAAAATTGGGACGTCAATCGACAAAATGGCATCACCATAATACCGATCCAAGACCCTTCATTAGGGTCAACTTGAGATCAACAAATTTCGAATCTCGGACCCTTAATTGGGTTCAATAGGCCATGTAGAGAGAATAGAGAGAAAGAACAAAGAAGTAAGAGAGAGAGCAAGAGAGAGTAAGCAAGGAAGAGAGAGAGAGAGAGCAACCTCTCTCTTCTTCTCTTCTTCTCCAAAATAGGGGACATGCTCCCTATTTCTCTAGTCCCAACAGTGGCAGTGGAAGACTTGAGGCCGGCCACCTATGGTGGCTCCTAGTAGTGGCAAACCTGTGGCTTCATCAATGACCATGATTGGCAACAGTCGGCGGCAATAACCGAAGGAAACAAGGTCGGAGGAAAATCAAGAAATAAAGGGTCGGACTTCATCCAAATACTATAAGAATATTCATTATTAGTGATGGCTTATTAGCCATCACTAATAATTATATTTAACGATGACTTATTACAACGGACAAGAAAACCATCATTAAAAGATAAAGAACTATTAGCGACGGAATGTAACGCCGCCAATATAACTGACGGATCGTACTTAAATTTTAATTATTTATTTTTCTTTTGAAAATATATAGGCGATGGCGTTATGCTCATTAGCAATGCAATTAGTTACTGTCGCTAATAATTATCCTGCGAGAGCCCTAAAATTTTTCCTTCCCTTCTTTTCGATTGATCAATTTCTCTGCCTCTCTGCTTCTTCCCCTATCACACCGTCGGAAGTCCCATCGGATCCCCATCCCCGCACTGTCGGATCCCCCATCCTCGCATGGCCGTCCCTACACCACTAGATCCCCATCCCCGTGCCGTCGTCCTCATGCCATCGGAACCTCATCAATGCACTGCATTGCCGCACCGTTGAAACCCTCGTCCACGCACCGACTGCCCCATGCCATCATCCCCTCACTGCCAGAACCCCCATCCCCTAGCACTGTCGAAATCTTCACACCCTCACCGTCCTCGCTTGCCGTTCCCTCTTCTTCTTCATTGATAATAGTGAGTAGTAGTGACGGCGGTGGCAACGATGATGGAGCTATCGCCACATGCCGCTGTTGGTAATTAAGTTGCATTAATTAAGCTTAATTAATTGATAATTAAAAGAACTCTGTGGACTTAAGAGAAAATAATCATTTATTTTTTAATTATTTGGCAATTGATAAGACCTTTTATACCTGCTATTGGTTGATGATAGGATGTATTTATTATATAAGTTATTTGAAATGATAAAATAATTATTTAGCAATTACCTTATATTTGTATATGAGTAGTGCACCATGGACCATAGTTAGATAGACCATTGAGTAATCGACGAGATGATTTCTACTGCATATAGAGAGGATATAGGATACTTTTGTGATTATGCTTTTGGAAATACGGCACTCTTATATTAAGAATGGGCTCTTTATCCTTGTAAGAAATGTGGCAATACAAAAATGCTTGATAGGAATATAATGACTGTCCATTTATATAGAAATAGATTTATGTGCAACTACAAACATTGGTACCTACATGAAGAGATGTGGGAGATAGTTGCAAGAGTTAGAAGTGAGCAGGATAGGGATACAGATAGAATGGTAGACATGATTATCGGTTGGTCCTGAATTTAATTGAGATGCGAAGGACAATCTAAAAGCTGACAGTGATGATTTCTATCGTATACTGAGAGATGCTAATGAACCACTATAGTCAGAATGTGAAACACACACTGTATTATCAGCTGTATGAGAGTTGTTAAATTTGAAGATCGAGTTTAATATGACAGTCAATTATTATCATAGGATGATAGCAATCATAAAGAAATACTACCGAAGGATGAGAAGCTTGTTAGGAGCTTCTATTCTTCAAAAAAATGATGAAAGATTAGGCATGGGATACAAGAAGATAGATGCATGTCGTAATGATTGCATGCTTTTCTATAAGGAGGATCAACTAAAGAGCTCATATGACGTATACGGTGAAAGCTGATTGAAGCTGAGTTAAGAGGGTAGGAATCAAAATGACATACCATACAAAGTTCTTCAATACCTTCCTATCACTCTTAGCTTCGGAGGCTCTACTTGTCCAAAAGTATTACTGGATAGATGAGATGGCACAAAGAAGAAATTCACAAGCACTTTGATATGATGAGTCTTCTGTCGAACAGTGAGGCATGAAAAAATTTATTGCTTGCCATCTTTATTTACTCAAGAATCATACAATGTCTGATTGGATCTATTTATCGATAGATTTACACCATTCAGTCATGCAGTGGCTCCTTATTCATGTTAGTCAGTTTTATTACTCCATATAATCTACCGTCTGGGATATGCATGAAAAATATTACATCTTTTTACATTAATCATTCTCGGACCACGACATCCTGGTAGAAGCATTGATATATATCTAAGTTTCTTGTTGATAAGCTGAAATTCTTATGATTTGATAGCAACATACTTTTGATGCATCGAAGAAGTAGAATTTTGTAATGAAGGCTGCATTGATGTAGACCATTAGCAATTTTTCTACTTATGGGATGCTGTCAAGATGGAGCACTTATGAAAAGCTATCATGTCCCTATTGCATGGAGAATATAAAATTATTTAGTTTGAGCATGTCATGAGTCCTGCTGGTTCGATTGTTATCGTCAATTTCTCTTCGAGCATCATTCTTTCTAAAGCAACGGGACAGTTTCAGAAGGAATAAGATAGAAAAGGATCATGCACCCCGTGACTCAGTGATATGAAAGTATTTCAGAGGGTATCCCAACTGGACAAAGTCTAGTTTGGTATATTATTTGCAAAGCAGAAATCTCAGAGTTTCGGTAGAACTCATAATTGGGTGAAGCACACCATCTTTTGAGAATTACTATA
Organism: Elaeis oleifera; assembly: GCA_000441515.1. Classification (NCBI taxonomy): domain Eukaryota; kingdom Viridiplantae; phylum Streptophyta; class Magnoliopsida; order Arecales; family Arecaceae; genus Elaeis; species Elaeis oleifera. The sequence goes on along the minus strand of KE504772.1, from coordinate 485,136 downwards.
CTGATCCACCAATTTGATCCGTCATAATCTTGACATCATGCATATTGAGAAAAATATATTCAATAATATGTTCTACATTATTATGGATGTCAAGGGCAAGACAAAGGACAATCCCAAGGCTTGAGCAGATATGAAGAACATATGCAAGCGTCCTCTATTAAAGCTGGTTAAGATGTTACTAGAAAATTTCTGAAGTCAAAAGTATCTTATACCTTAACGAGGGAGTAGTTGAAGGATGTATATGAATGGTGTAAAAATCTTAAATTTTAGATGGTTATACATGTAATCTAGCTCGGTGCATCAATGTCAAAGATTGCAGGTTCTATGAGCTAAAGATTCATGACTGCCATGCTTCATGCAACGATTACTTCCATTGGCTTGGCGTGATCTCCTTCCCAAATCTATATGAAGTTTTTTGACTGAGCTTAGTCCTTTTTCAGAGATATTTGTATAACCAACTATTCATCGACTACATTTCTAATCTTGAGGCTAACAGTATAGAGATCATATACAAGTTGGAGAAGATATTTTATCCTAGCTTCTTCAACTCCATGGTGTTAGATGTATGCCCTAAAAGCCAATCGGACTGATATATTAATTTTTTTAGGATATAATTTCATACTTGATCTAATTATTTAGGACAGTTAGTTATCATTCATATGGTGTATGTGTCTATGAATCATTCAATGAATTAACAAGATGATGACACATATTCTCAAGAGTTGAGAATTTAAGGCATGTGTTATTGATGATTAATTCTCAAATTACTCTCGATTGATGGATCATCATCATGGGATGATGATTGATCCAGTTAGATTGATACACGGATCACTTCCTTAGGATAGACGAGTCTCGAGTCTACAGTATGAAAATACTGAAGCGAGAGTGCAAGTATTTATTAGAGAACAAAGTATCGATTATGATCAATAAGAAAAGTTACTTAGATGTCTACTCCCTCATTAGTAACTTTCTTGATGCTGTAGTAGTGTGAATGGTTCTTTGACTTGCAGTGCGTCAGTTGTTCACAATGAGATTGCTGTAGTTTGACTACACCATAACTCGATCTCCTAGCTATATGAAATCTTGAGATGTATGTTGACTGTAGTAGATTCATTATAGGAATAGGATATGCATTTAGATGAGATCTATTGATCTTAGTAGAAAAAGAGAAGTCCTATGCAATTTGCGAGACTGAGTTCAGAAAATCTTCGGTCAAAATAAGTGTGAACACTGAAAAAATTTTTACAAAAATTCATAAATAAACTTGAGTCGAGCCAATCTTGCATATGACAGATGATGGAATTTGATAAATTTCATAACCTCCGTTTAATCGGGACTCATAATAGAAGGACTGAATCATATGGTAACTATACCTAGAAGTTCATTATTTTATTCTATTGGATTATCACTACATGCTGCTAGGTGTTACTGATAGATTGTGAGACCAACAAAAATTATTTTGATGGTCAATAATTCTTAGTTGGTGAGTAGAAATTATTTTAATCTATTGAAAAAGTTTCAATGATATTTTGATGGAGATCAAAATATATCTCACTATCAGATAGAATAGAACCTAGGGATCATACACAAAAGAGGTTCTAACTGATCAGGATGTCGAATAGCGATTTTGAATTATGAAAAAAATTTAATTATCAATTTGATTGATGATTGGACTAATATGTAAAAGTTACATGATGGACTTGCTAAAAGTTAGTGTGTTATAGGAGGACTTAATTATAATTATTGCTAATTATTTGATTTGATCAAATATAGGTTGAATTTAATCTATTTAGATTTGATTTATTAAGTTTTCTAGTCTAAATAGGATTTGAACTTAATTTCTAATTGGATTTGACTTAATTTAGATTTGAATTAGATTCGAATCGGATTGAAATTAAGATAGAATTCCAGAGTCCTATTAAACTGGGACTCTCTTCCCTTATCCACACCCCAAGAGACTACATGCCCCATATATTACATGCCAAAAGAATTTTGCATGTGAAATTAAGTTGGCGTGAGAAAGATGGCGCAATAAGAGAAGGAGGCGGCACCATGGAAGAGTCCTTCTCTTGATGGACTCTTAACAATCTTAAAAACCCTAACTAACTCCTATTTAAAAGGGGATAAGGGGGCACCTCTAGAGATTGGAATGTGGAGAATTAGTGTGAAAAGGAGAGGGGCGTGCGTGATGATGATTAGCGTAAAAAGGAGAAGAGGGTGTGGTGAGTTTGTTGGGCACATCCTCCTTTCTTTCTTATAACCAAGAGTTGGTTGTTAAGGTATCTTCTTCCTCCCTCTCTCTCTCTTTGTCTAAGAGTTGGACATGACTTTTTCTCTTCCTTCTCCTTCACAGATGTCCAAGAGTTGGATATATTTTTCATCTCTTTCTTTTCCATAATCAGTCCAAGGGTCGGACGGAAAGAAAAAAAGAGATTTGATCTCTTATTCTTTTCTCTGGATCTTCTTCTTTCTCTTGAGAAGAGAAAGAAAAAAATTAAATTAAATCTGATTTTTTGATCTTCTTATAGATCTCTTTGATTTTCTTAAGAAGAAAATCAAAAGAGATAAAAGATTCGATAATCCAAAGAGCAATCTCTGCAAGAGAACTAGCATCCCGATGAGATTAAAATTTTTGATCAGATTAGTCTCGTGTGGATATCTGTAAAGGTCAGACACTTGTACGGCTTCAAAAGATTCTTGAAGATATTCATAGATTATCAGATAGTAACGTCAATGGACCATGAAGATATCCATGGATTATTGGATTGCGGTGAAGATCTACCCACACAATGATAAAAATCAGATTTTTATTTTGGTTGAATCTTAATCTTGTATATATAATGATATTTGACTTTATATTGAGATATAATCTCTATGCATACTTGATTAAATTAGATCTAATTAGAGATTTATTTAAAATTATTCTGACATAAATTATCCTAGTATAATGATGATACATTATGTTGCTTGATTGTCCTAGAACGATGTTGAAATAGTTTTGAAATTTTCTTCCACTACGTGTTTGAAAATTTTTGAAATCTCTGTATGCATACCGGATCATCATATGATGGCATTTCTAACAGTGGTATCAGAGCCATATCATCATTATAAGATTAAGATTAGATTTTAGATCTAAAATTATTCAAATCTAAATTATAAATGATTATGAAAAGAGATAGAGTTCAAGATCTAAATATCTACTTTAGAATTGAAATCTGAATGATTGAAATTTATGTGATGGATTTCATAATCTGAAGATCTATTTTCAGATCTGAAATTCAGATTATTTTTGTTCATGTATTGATTTCAAGATCTAAAATTGTTTAAGATCTAAAATCTATTTTTTATATTCATACATCCAAAATTCAGTATCTAATTTTCATATGATGTAAATTTTGTTAGATCTGAATTTTATCTTTATTGTATGTTCATGCATGAGATGATGTTTATAAATAGAGATTCATCTTGATGTGATCTATGATGATATGGATATTTTTAAGTTAGAGTAATTTGATTGAACATAAGATAAGATTTTATAAATCAATCTAAAATCATCCTGATATAAGGTTGCTCTGGCATAACAAGGTCGTTATGTGGTATGGTTGCTCTAGGATGAAAAGAGATTGATACATAAACATCATAAGAATTAGCAAGAATATAAGGACAATGTGATAGTCATGCATGTATTTTTCATAGATGTATATAGTGATCTCCATGAATCACTATAAATTCTTAGAGTAGGATTGTATCATGAATACACTTTAGATGATTGCAATCTTAATCTGTGGTGAGGAACCAAAAGCCAAGCTCAATTTGAAATAGATTGACCTCTTGGTGTTTAAGGCAAGTGCTTTGAAATGTAGTTACTTAATTAGGACCGTTGCATCAGTAGTGGGGAGCCTCTTATCGATCATCACTTATCCGATCAATTTGGTTGATCAAATTCTGATTTGGGGTGCTTAGTATTAAGTTCACCATGATTGTGTTACATCATGAGTCTGATCTTGATGAGTCAAGACGCGATCTCACTAGTAGATCCAATATAATTATGGATTTACATATGATGTAAATAAATAATTAAACTTAAAAAATTTAAATTAAATCTTCTCATAAATATTAAGTCGAACGATCTTCCACTATTGTAGAAGTATGGATCCTTTCGAGTATTGATTGCTGTCGACTGGATACAGTGGTTCAGTTGCATCAAAAAAGATGCAACCACTCTATTAGTATGAGATGCTGTGGGATAGAGATAGGGTTGGACCCATTAACTGTTAGGTGAGGGACCAATGATGGCTTTACATCCGATGGTAAATGGTGGATCTGATTTAACTAAGAAATGAGGCCAATAACTGTTAGGTGAGGCTTTAAGAATTAGAAATTGGTGACCACTATAATTTGCTTGAGAAGTATTGGATAATAGTTGTCTATTCATTGATTGATACATTACTAATAACTGTTAGATGAGGTGGTGTGCCAAGTGGTGGGACCGCAGTACCTATTTGAAATCTTAGTCGTGAAGAATTTTTATTCTCTATATGAGAAGTGTAAGAGATTTAAAAAAATAGTGGGAGGCATATTTGTTTAAAAATCTCTAGAATAAATAATTAAAATCAAGTACGAATATCTAACTAGAATCTCTATTCTTTAATAGAATAAAATTTTAGCTTCAAATCTTTTAGCTCACATCTTAGAAACCAATTGACTAACCAAATAAGTTATAAAGACTGACTCGAAAATCTAAAATAGCTTCTGGTTTCAAAGGGTTAAGCTTATATAATGATTAAGATATCCCTATGTTACTAAACTGTTCAACAATTGATCAAAGAGCAATCATTTATGATCATTGTTTGACGATGATTAAGGACTTGGATGAGCTTGAGAAGCTCGACCATGCCCAAAAAATTATAAATGAATTTGATCTTGCAATCTCTTATCAATTCATATGGACAATTTATACTAAACTACAAACTGCCACATGAATTAGATCGATTGCACTTGGTTAAAATGTTGAACATATGGGTGACTACCGAAGGGACCTTGAAGAGTTCAAGGGACAAGGTTCTCGCTATGGAGTGGGCTTCTACTTCCAAGAGAAGGCTTGCTTGAAAGAAGAAGTCTGTGAAGAAATATAAGTCCGAGAGCAAGTCAAAGGAGCTGTCTTTATACCTAGAAAGCTTAAAGAAAGAAAGGAGACATACTTTCAAAAGGTATGTTGGGTCTACTCGATATCGGTATTTGAACAGATAGTGAGTATCGTAGGATCTGAGAGATTCAAAAATGAGATAAACCCGAAGGATATGTGGAACCTCAGATTTGGTCATATTAGAAAGGACAGAATGAACAAATTGACATGGCATGCGTTTTTAGGCTCATCGACTTTTAAGTTATTTTGATTTATAAATTCTGCCTTCAAGGATAAATGGCTAAACTATCCTTTGTGGGACATAGGATGAGGATCACTGAGATACTTGTCCTAGTATACACTGATGTGTGTAGCCCATTTGATATGCAAGTCAAGAGTGGTTATCTTTACTTCGTTACTTTTATCGATGACTTTTCACCGTATAGGTACATATGTGAGATACAAATCAGAAGCTTTTGAAAGGTTCAAAGAATGCAGATATAAGGTAAAAGTAAACTAGAAAATCCTTAAGGTTCTTCAATAAAATCGAGGAGATGTATACCTTAGTGAAAGTTTCTAATCCATCTCAAGAAAATGGTATAGTTTCACAATGGACTCTTTCTGATGCACTTCAATTCTAGGGGTGTCGGAAAAAAAGAAGAGATCCTATTTGATATGATCCAATCCATGATGAACATCACTGATTTTTTCTTATACCTTTAGGGATAAGCTTTATTGCTGAATAGTTCTCTCTAAGTCTATTCCTATCATGCCATATAAGATGTGGCATGATGAGGATGTCTGGCCCATATCAAGTGACAACAGACGGATAAGTTAGAAGTTAGATCTATGAGAGCTCATTTTTAAGGTATTCTAAAGAGTTTAGGGATAGTACTTTTACTTTCAAAGGATCACAATGTGATTGTGACCTAATATGTTATATTTTGGAGAAATAATTTTCAAGATAGAAATAATGGAAGAAAAATTGAGCTCAAAGAGAAAATTTTTGAGGAGCAACGAGTTATAGAACCTATTCATATTGAGCTAGTACATATATTATCTCTTCTACCTCGTAGATCGAGTATCTCATCCTATTGAAAGATACTTAGATATTCTAATAGAGGATGTAGAGAAAATATTCCTCATAGGAGATAGAGAATATGGAGATGATCTCAAAACTAATACGAGTCGATGTTAGACATCAACTTCGAGAAGTGGTTGAATGCAATGAAGTCAAAAGTTGACTTGATATATTTTAATCAAATTTGATCCTTGATAGATCCACCAATAGGTATAGTACCTATTGAATTCAAATGGATCTACAAAAGGAAGAGATGTAAAAGTAGAGACCTTTAAAACAAGCATCTCAGAATAAGGATGATGCGATCAAATGATTTGATCTCATTAAGAACGAGGAGAAAACATGTGTTTATAAAAAGATCAGTGGAAGTATTATTATATTTCTCATATTGTACATGGATTTCATCCTCCAGATTGAAAATATTATTTCTATACTGACTTTGGTTAGAACATGGTTATTTAAAGCAATTCTTTATAAGAGACCTTTGAAAAATATCCTATATAAGTCTATGAGATAGATATAGATCTATGAGATAGATCTATTAGGATGCTAATTTCATAGAAGATATATATAGAAGAAGTGCTGAAGGGGTTCAACACAAAAATCCTAAAAAGATTTCTACCCATGGGCATGGGATTAATCTCTCCAAGAAGATGTATGGGACACATCTGTGAAGATAAAGTATTTGAGCTAGATCTCTAATTATGCTTTAGCTAATGGGAGCCTTATATACACCATACAATGTACATGATCCGATATATCTTTGCTATGAGTGTCATGAGCAAACATTGGTTAAATCCATAATGAGAGTACTGGATAGCTATGAAAATATTTTTAAGTACTTGAGAAGCACTAAGGATATATTCATGATCTTTGACGAAAATCAAAATTGAGGATAAAGGATATAATGAATCAAACTTTATATCTGATATTGATGGTAGAGAGTCTACATTAGGAAAGATATTTCTTGTGTAATGTAGATTCGATAAATTGGAAGAGTTTCAAACAATCGATTATTGTAGATTTATAGAGATCGTATATATTGTTGCTTATGAGGAGACTAAGGAAGCCTTTTGATTCAAAAGATTTGTTGCAGAACTGATATAATGTCATTAGATGGTACAATATTGTACTGCGACAACATAGGTGCCATTGCTTTAGTTAAGGAGCTTAGGTCTTACCAGAATTTCTAGCACATGAGAGCGATTATTTTTGATAATTTTCAGAAGTAAGACTTCGAGAATCAAACACTACAAAATATGGCAGATCCATAGACTAAACCATCTTACCAGAAGAGGATCAAACCACATCTTGAGAAGATGGGGCTTAAGTCTATGGCAGATCGACTTTAGTGTAAGTGAAAGATTATTAGATGTATGTCATAGAAGCCAATCGGACTGATACATTAATTCTTTCTAGGACATAATTTCATATTTGACCTAATTATTTAGGACAGTTAGTTACCATTAATGTTGTGTATGTGTCTATGAATCATCTAATAAATTAACAAGATGATGATACATATTCTCAAGAGTTAAGAATTTGAAGTATGTGTCATTAATGGTTAATTTTAATTTACTTCCGATCGATGGATCATCATGGAGATGATGATTGATCCGATTAGATTGTTGCATGGATCGCTTTCTTTGAGTAGACGAATCTCGAGTCTACAGTATGGGGATACTGAAGTGAGAGTGCAGGTATTTGTTAAATAATAAAGATATCGAGCGTGACTAACACAAGAAGTCACTTGGATGTCTACTCACTTGTCAGTGACTTTCTCGATGCTGTGGTAGTGTAAACTCTTTTTTAACCTACAATATCTCGACTCTTCACAATGAGGTTACTGCAGTTTGACTATACCATAACTCGGTCTCCTAGCCATACGGAGCCTTGACGTGTATTTTGGTTATAGTATGTTTATTGTAGAAATAGAGTGTGCACCTAAATGGGATCTATCAATCTTAGTAGAAAAAAAATCTTATACGATTCACGAGACTGAGTTCAAAAATTTCGATCGAAGTAAGTATGAATACTAAAAAAAATTTCTACAAAAATTCACAAATGAACTTGAGTCGAGCCATTCTTGTATATGATAGATGATGGGGTTTGATGAGTTTTTTATTATCTCCGTCTAATAAAAACTCATGATAAAAAATTGAATCATACAGTAACTACACTTAGAGGTTTATTACTTTTATTCTGTTGGTTTGCTACTACATGCTGCTAGGCATTACTAGTGGATTATGGGACCAACGAGAATTATTTTGATGGTCAATAATTTTTAGTTGGTGAGTTAGAATTATTTCAATCCATTGAAAAGAGTTTCAATAATATTTTAATGGAGATCAAAATATATCTCACTATCAGATAGTATAAAATCTACGGGGTCATACACAAAAGAGGTCCTGACTGATCGAAATATCGAATAGTAATTTTGAATCATAAAAAGATCTAATTATAAATTTGATTAATGATTGAACTAATATGTAAAAGTTATATGATGGACTTGTTAAGAGTTAGTAAATTATAGAAGGACTTAATTATAATTATTTCTAATTATTTGATTTGATCAAATGTGGATCGAATTAAATCAGATTGAATATGATTGGATTTAATTTATTGGATTTTCTAGTCCAAATAGGATTTGGACTTAATTTCTAATTAGATTTGACTCAATTTAGATTAGAATTATATTCGAATCGGATTGGAATTAAGATAGAATTTCAGAGTCCCATTAGACTGGGATTCTCTTCCCTTATCCACACCCCAAGAGACCACACGCCCCATATATTATATGCCAAAAGAGTTTTGCATATGGAATTAAGTTGGCATGAGAAAGATGGTGCAATAAGAGAAGGGGGCGGCACGATGGAAGAGTCTTTCTCTTGATGGACTGTTAACAACCTTAAAAACCCTAACTAACTCCTATTTAAAAGGGGATAAGGGGGAACATCTAGAGAGTGGAATGTGGAGAATTAGTGAGAAAAGGAGAGGGCGTGCGTGATGGTGATTAGCGCAACTAGGAGAAGAGGGCATGATGAGTTTGTTGGGCGCATCCTCCCATCTTTCTTACAACCAAAAGTTGATTGTTAGGATATCTTGTTCCTTCATCTCTCTCTTTTTTGTCCAAGAGTTGGACATAGCTTTCTCTCTCCCTTCTCTTTCATAGATGTCCAAAAGTTGGACATATTTTTTATCTCCTCCTCTATAATCGATCCAAGAGTTGGATGGAAAAAAAAAGAAAGAGATTTGATCTCTTATTCTTTTCTCCAGATCTTCTTCTTTCTCTTCAGAAGAGAAAGGAAAAAAATCATTATCTGATTTCTTCATCCTCCTATAGATCTCTTTAATTTCTTAAGAAGAGAATACAAAAAAAATAAAGATTCGATAATCCAAGAAGCGATCTCTACAAGAAAACTAGCATCTTGGTGAGATCGGAATCTTTTGATCAAATTAGCTTAATGTGGATACTATAGAGTTTAAAAACTTGTGCAGCTTCAAAAGAACCTTGAAGACATCCATGGATCATCAAATTGTAGCTTCAACAGATCATGAAGATATCCATGAATCATCAGATCACGGTGAAGATCTATCTGCACAAAGGTAAAAATCAGATTTTTATTTTGTTTGAATCTTGATCTTATACATATGATGATGCTTGAATTTATATTGAGATATAATTTTGTACATGCTTGATTAGATTAGATCTAATTAGAGATTTGTTTGAATATTGTTCTAATATAAGCTTATCCTGGTATAACATTGATACGTTATATTGCATGGTTGTCCTAGAATGATATTGAAATAATTTAAAATTTATTTCGCTGCATATTTAAAATTTTAAAATCTCTATATGCTTACTGGATCGCCATATGATGGCGTTTCCTAACACATGGAGCACCTTGTGATTCATCTCGCATATGAAGCTAGGGTGGGGTGAGGAGACCAGTGCAGTACAGATGGATGTATCCTTTTGAAAATACATGCATGATCTCAAGAAGAAAATAAAAATAAGGCTAGAATTGAAGATTTTTTATAGAGGCTTATATAATTGAAAAATTTTTTAATTCAGCCAACACTATTTTTACCTTAGTATGCAGACAAAATTGATTCAAGTGGCCGAATGATGATGGTGATGGTAAGGGATTAGAGCAGGAGATCTCAATATTTGCCTATCTCACTCATTAATTTGGATATAAGGTTCGTCAGATATTAACTGATATTGAAACTTGGCAATAGAGACATATTTAGATAGCAGATAAGTCAAACAGTATTAATAAATTTTTTACTTGTTTTAAATTTTATATTTAGAAGCTTCACATAGTTAGGCTTCAGTCGGAAGAAGGAGATCTAGGGGTCAAAAATTAATCTACACATTTGATGAAAGGACTAGAGGTATAGATACATCCGTATCATCGAATAGAGATATGTAGGAA
>KE504772.1:441481-460917 GCA_000441515.1 Elaeis oleifera | reverse complement strand
CCTAGAGTCATGATACTTTAGCTAAAGTATTTGAAAGATGTGATTTCAAATTACTATAGGTAAACTCTTTTAGGTAAACATAATGAATACAAGTGTAACGTACCTTTGGAGATAGCAGGATCTGGGCATCAACCGCAATAAGCTGATTTCTAATCATGATTCCAAACTCTTTTGCATATTTATCATAAGAAAATTTATAATATTTAGACTCGAGATGCACACTTGAAAGGTAGAATCAAGTTAAGAAACAAGAAAGATTCAAACCTCTAGGATATTGCATTCCCTATCTTGAGGATGTTTGCATGTAAAGGTCAACATTTCAGTTACTTATCACTCATTAAGCGAGCTCATTGTCATAGCCATCACAGCAAGTAAGTCAAGCAATTGAGCTCATTGTCGCTTATTTAGCTTTAAATTTTTATATTTAGAAGCTTCACATAGTTAGGTTTGAGTCGGAGGTAAGGGATCTAGGGGTCAAAAATCGATCTTCCTATTCAATAGATAGGATGGAGGTGTAGATACATCCGTATCATCGGATGGGACGTATAGAAATAATTCGTTTAAAATTAGAGGAGTATATCAAAATATACTCTTCTGTGCTGATTTAGACTTGAGGTGGAAGGGATGGGTACAAAGGGGTCAGAATTCAATCTAACTATTCGATTGATAGGCTGGAGGTATCTATAGCTCCGTATCATCAAATAAAATATATAAAATAATTTATTCAAAAATCAGAGTAGTATATTAAAATATATCCCTTCATGCCGGTTTAGATTTGAGGCGTATCAATTAAATAGTTTTTCAGTTTCAATTAACTTAATTACAGATCATTGGATTATTGGCACCCATAATTGTATAATTAATTCATGAATTTATTTATTTTATTTTAAATATTATAGATCATATTTTTCAGAGGTCGGAGCTATCACAGCCAAGGAGAGAGCTCTCATACAGCCAGCTTGTACGATTCTACGTCAGACATACCATGCGGTAAACTCTAATACTTTAGATATTTTTTATGTTATTTTATCTTTTATTATCTAATATAACAAACTTTATGATGTCTTGATACTCTCAGATTCGGACGACGTGGGGTCACCAATGACCCAACACTCACACGAAGCAGCATTCGGCTCTTAGAGTTAGCGGCGTGATAGAGAGCTCGTCTACATTCAGAGCTGCTCATAAGTACTATATCTTCACTGAATATGTTTAAAATTTAGTCATTTTAGAGACTAATATTTATTGTTCAAAATTAATTTTATAGCACATGTATAGAGCCTAGGGTGCCTCGTGTGGTTATCGAGATCATCCGATGATTGATGTCAAAGTCAGTGAACGAATTCTCCAATTGGCCATCGGAGGCTCGTGATGCAACCTGGGAGATATTTCTGGTAAGTCAATCATGTTTAATTTTAAATTCGCAGTAGATTTGTATTCTATTTATTAATACATGATTATTTTACTTATAGGGGTACTATTGATTTGAGACTCCTCGGGATGAGAAGACTGGCCATTGGACCTTCGAGGAGGTGGCCACGTAGAGGTTCCAAAATGGGCTGTACAGCTTTCGATAGTCTGCCATAGAGCACTCCAGTTCTGAGTCACCATCAGACTGAAAGTCTTACATAGATCATTGGATGTGGGCAGACATATAAGAGGCCCTTTGTGACTAGTGAAGTACTGAGGAGTACTTTGATAGGCAGCAGAGGGCACGATAGAATCAGTCCGTCCAGCAGCATCCGATCTAGCACACCGACGGCTCCATTGGCACATATGTTGTGGCTGATAGATTGATAAAATTTATAATTAAATTAATTTCATATTGAATTAATCATATGTATATTTAATTAATTTAATTTATTATTTATTTATTGTAAATATGGCAGATGGGTCGTGTACTAGGGCAGCTGCAGATATGAAAGGCCACACACTAGTCTAAGAGGACTGGTGATTACTTAAATCTTCAATCTCGATAGATCGTGGTAATAACTTAAATATTATTTATTAAAGTTTATATATATTGATATATATGGACTAATAATTTTAAACTATATAGATGGATTATATGGAGTATCTCTATTGCGGGCATGACGAGGATCCGTTCTCTTAGCCCCTTCTTGACCTCAAGGGATGGCTCAGGGCCACCAGAGGGATGAGTAAGAATTGGATCATAGGATTTGGCCATAGCTTCGAGCCTCCAGCAACTCGATACTTCTCTCAGAGCTCGATGATTCAGACGTGGGCTGACGCACATGTGGAGGTCGTGCAGAGGCTTTGGAACCAGCAACCTCAGAGTTTTCGAGATGCCATTCGTGATATGACTGTTGAGATCCTCTGGGATCTACATCTGCATGATCAACTAGGCTCGTTGTCACAGCCATCAAAGCTGGCAAGTCTATTAATAATTTTTATTTAATTTTATATTTAGAAGCTTCACATATTCAGGTTTGAGTTTGAAAAAAAATTTAAGGGATAAAATTTAATCTAACCATCCAAATGATAGGTCGGGGTGTCTATAGCTTCGTATCATCGAATGAAATGTGTAAGAATAATTTATTCGAGAATCGGAGTAGCATATCGAAATATACATCTTCGTATCAATATATATGCTTTCGTATCAAAATTTATTATTAATATTTATTTTCTTTGTTACAAAATGCTGGGACATCCGGCTCTCATTCACCAGTAGCTGGAGAGGACGTACAGAAGCAGAAGGAGGATGAGGAGGACGACGAGGAGGATCTTACATGATTTTTTTTGATATATATGTAATTTTATACTTGTAAAGCAGTATAAATTTATAAAATTATATAATTTATATTTTTGATATAATATAATTAATTTTATATTTATTATTATATTAAATAATTATTATTATTTTTATAACAGATTTTAGAAAATATTATTGCTTATTAATATGATTAAAATAGGTTTAAAATATTTAATTATGAATTTTAAAAAAATTAAAACTATGTCATTGCTAATAGTTTTTAACATTTTAATTAAAAAAATTAAATTATTGATGATGGCCTTTTGTTGGTAATACCATTGCTAATTACTGTCATTAGTGATGGCAAAATTATCATCGCTAATAATAGTAATTAGCGACGACGTTATTTCTTACATATTTTTTGCAACGGAGTTTCATTGCTAATAGCATTAGTGACGGTAATTAGCCATCGCTAATAATTTATTTTTTGTAGTGATCTCTAACTTCTTTACCATCTAGTTGAAGTTTTTTTCTTCTTTTTGGATATTTTTTGTCTTTTGTTCTTTACCACTCAGTTTGAGACATATTTCTTTTTTCTATAGTATTTTTGTCTATAAGAATCATCGATCTTTGTTTGTCTTCTATTTGAGCATTAGCCTTCTCTATAGTAGTGTCTTGGTCTATGAGGATCATCGACCTTCGATCATCTTTATTTTGAGCACTATTATTCTCTTCTGTGGTGTTTTTGTCCGTGAGGATCATCGGCTTTTAGCTACCTTCTCTTTGAGTGCTAGTCTTCTCTTCTATATTATTTTGTTACAAAAAATAATAATTTTCAAAATCAAGGTGGCATATATAATACCATCTTGAGTTTGAGGGAGAGTGTTGGTATGATTTTAGAGATTATATATCAACCTATAATAATTTCTTGTTAACATGATCTAATAGAATTTTCTTCTTAGTATGATTTTATATCATTGTATTTTGTTAGTATGATTTTTTATTTGTTAGCATGATTCTATATCAGTTGTTTTTTTTTATTAAGTCTGTATATTAGTATAAATAATCTCTGAGATGTATTGAATAAATTAAATAGATATTATAAAGCTATTTCTCCTCTCCATCTTTCTCTTTATTTCATCTTCTTTGTCGATATTGTAATACAGGAAAAATGTTAACTAGTTATTACCATTCTCAAATTATTCACATATTTCAGCTAGCCAAGTTAGTTTTCAGATATTCTAAAACAATCAACTTATCAAGATATAGTGAATGATGCATGAATTTATTTATCAAGACATTCTTTTTTTTTTTTTGTTTATCAATCATTAATGACTTATTGAAAGAACAGTCAAGGTGTAGAAACTAATTTTGCTATTTGTTGGTGATGGGGTAATCTATTTTGATATTATCTATTTTGGTTGCTAGTTATCATGCTTTTAACATGAACAAATAGTGAATTTTTAACTATAAAAAGGTAATATTTCCAAACTAATGGCAACTTTTCACCACTTTGTTTCTTTTTGTGTATCTTTATCCTTAGCCAATTGTTTGTGATTGTGAATTTATGAATATGATTCATGTCACGAGGTTTTTCTTAGTTTTAAATATCCAAAAACTAATAATGACATCATATTAACTTTGCTTTCTTAAAAGAAAACAATAGTCTCTGAATTTTAAAACAAATAATGTATCAGGAAGAAGCTATTGAAGACAAACTAGCTAGCTTGAGTGAGGATAAGGCATGCTTAAATGTCACCTACTTTCACAAAAGCAAGCGAAAGCCAGCAATGATATCTACCAAGAAGTAGCTGACACATAGGGGTCCAACTATGGCCTCATTTACGCAAAGATCTGTGGGCATCAAAGAACACATTGCAAATTAGTAGACATCAATGAACAGATTGCAAATTCTTCGATGTCCATGCCTACAAAAATAACGTGAAGATTCAAATGGATTGCTGGAGACTGAGGAAAAAGTTGCCTGCCATTATTTATAAATTTTTATTTGTTGTGGAGGTCTTAACGTATTATGCTGAACCATAAAGTCTAGGCTTGCATAGCCAATCAATCTGCTATTGCAAGACCTAACGACACGATCCAAACAAGCTCTCGATCTATAAAATAAAACGTGTCTTCTGGGATTTTATTAGTTCCAATAATGGCAATTTACTATATACAATATGACTGTTAGCATTGTGACTCAACTCTATTTAACAACATCTTTTGGAGATTTCAGTTTCAACAGCCTCAAATTCCACAAGCCTTGCATGTATAAGCCTTAGTACTATTGTCTTTCTTTCTTTCTTTTTGGTTTTATGTTGTTAGGCAGGATGGTAGACCAACCACCACACAAGAGTTTCCATCCTCAAATTGTTGATATAAAACTCGCACATGAAGCAGCTGGCTGTTTAATATAAAACTGCTTCCTGCTGACACATTAGAGAAGTATCTGCCGTAAGCTTTCTAAAGCAGTAGTTAAAAGAAATTTAGAAGTTGCATCACCATGACATGATTGAGATCTATTTAAGTTCTTAGATCAATAATCCTTTCCTACCATCGGAAGAACTTATTGGACTGTTGTAGCAAGACGCCAAATAAAAAAATCGAAGAAAACAAAAATCAATGCACGCTCAAGATTTACATGGAAAATTCTTTAAATCAAAGGAAAAACCATGGCAAAGATGGATGGAGATTTTTTTACTATCTTTAATCTTGAAGATTATAGAGTATAAGATAAGAATTCTAAAAAACATTCACGCCTCAAAGGCAATACATCTCACTAAAATAGATAAACCAAGATATTAATAAAATCGGGTCGGGTCCATACCACAGGAGGTGTTAACTCAGCGGCTAGTGCTAATCTAAACGCAAGACACCTCTACATGGACACTACATAAGGGAGCAAGTTCTTCATTTCACTTCTCCATTTGATGCCATTTCTTGATGAGAATGCCGGTTATACTCTTCGATGGTAATGATGCATCTAGGTCCGACATCATGAAATTCATGTTTAAAAGCATAAACAGAGACAAGTTTAGTGGATGATGGGTGGGCTATAATATGAGTCATAGGTCATGGACCTGAGGTGCAAATAAAATTCATCTAGGCATGGTTCGAATTCGAAGTTATAGCAAGGCATTTTGCTCCGACATAAAAAAGATGCCCTTAAATTTTGAAACCACTGAAGGAATGTCAAGAATCAGAACAGCTGAACATAACTACGAAGCCAACTTTTTGGAGTTTAGAAATGGCTTAAATATTCAATGATCAAGATTCTACTCTTCTTTCTGAAAACAAGAGAGATTTCTATTCTACATATGATAAAATTACGTATGCTCTTTAAATTTCATGCAGAGATTCAAGCTTCTTACTATGGAGCAGTCGATGCACAAAAATCAGAATTTTTGAATGCATGTCATAGAGTTTTCAAGAAAAACAATGAAACATTTATCTGAGGATGATCTTGCAAACCTGTGAATGATTTTTGTCTAAACTGAGTGTCCATCTTATTTATTTATCTATTATTGATGAATTCCGTTTCTGATATTGTGTGGAAGCATGTTAGCACACTTGGTATTGTTAATTTCTTCCAGTTCTTCGGGTTCCAGGTTTCTCATTATTCCATCTTCAGAATGGAGTTTAATTCTTGACAGATAATTTGAATATTCCAACTGATGCCTTCTTTAACAAGAACCAGAACAAAATTTATTCAACTACTTCACATTGCTTCTAAAATTAGTGCCTTCTTACGGTATATTTATTTAGCTAACTTGCAGCTGGTAACAGTCTGTTCTGCTGTTTTGCTGCCTCTGTGTTAATTTCTTTGATGCTTGCGAGTATTCATAGGTTCGATGATCTGGAAGTAATGAGCTCAGCTTCCATAGCTGCCTTCTTTGAGGTCTCCCATGCAGTAATAGATGACTTCTTCTTAGAAGTCCCGTTTGACATTTTCAGGAAACTAAATTACAACCTTCAACCTGACATATATTTGAATATTTACCAATAGCAAAGGCAACATTGTATGTTTCACAATCATTTACTAAGATGAAGAGATAATGCACTGTTCTAGAGAAAACCCTCCACTAATACAATTCAAACCAGATAAAATTTCATCAATCTAGCGACTTGAGACAGATATTGAAACTTGAAAGCTAGGTGTTGGACAATCTGCTGCAGAAAGAGGTAACAATGGTGAGTCAACCTTAAGTATTATCTCATTTTCAAGGGACATGGATCATTGAATAAAGAAATGCAATTATGCAAATAATAGTTTAAATGCATTTGTCACTTGATAAGGATATCTGATAGAAGAGATATGATATAATGTGCCTTGTGGATTGTAAGGAGAAATCTGAATAAATGTCTAAGATATATAATTCTATGTGCAATGGCTCCAAGCATGTTTCTGAATTATTCTTGACATGTATAACCGATTGTATGATCCTCATCAATCCCTATGCTTGGAGAATTTTAAACACTGCAATGTGTCCTCTTTATGCCAATGTTTGGAGAAAAGATTTCTTTAGTATAACTAACTGGACATTTCCAGTATAATTGGCTTCCTTTGTATGATATCAGTCCTTGTGCTTGGGGACATGTTAAACACCACAATGTAAACATTTTATCCCTATTTTTTTGAGAAAAGAAAATTTCTTTGGCATAATTAACTGGACATAACTGGCCTGGCTTTATGAATCTTTCTTCACCAATTTGTAAGGACCTCCACCTAGCACAATCTTTTCACATTCTTGCCCATCTAGGTGGCATGAGGTTGTCTCTCCTTTTCAGATGCTTTAAGATTGATCCAAGTCACTCTCTGTTGGGCTTACTAATGTTTCAGGCTAGCCCCATATGGAGTAGCCCACATCAGGCTAATAGGTATTTGGGCATGGGCTTTACTAATGAGGTTTAGGTTGTAATCTATGCAAGAAAAAAAATATAAGAAGAAAAGGAAAGAAGAGAGAGAACGTAATAAAGGTTCTCATACAAGGATCTTCGCTCATCTCGTCTACATTTAATGCTTCGGAAAGTTGGAATTTCTCTCTTTAAGGATGTGTTTACAAACTTTGCCAGTTGAAAATTTGTTGATTTTTTCTTATAGAAGTTTCTTGTGCTTTGCATTATCTTGTTGTTATAGACCTCTTAGATTCTTTATATCATAGATTAGTGGATCTCGCTTGGTGCCTTATTGTTTTCCTTTCTCTGAAGGATTTTCCATGTAAAAGCTTAATATTCTATTCTCTTAATTGCTTGGTTTTTTTATTTCTATTCAGTTATTATTTGCTGTTGTGGGTGAAATATCCATAGCTTACCTAGGAGGGGAAGGGAGCACTTCCCGACACTCTCTTAGTAAGGAATCTATAATTTCTTGTTGCAGAAGGCTGTTGCATTTCAACAAGTTTTCCACCAATTCACTCATAATTGGTTTATATTTCCTGAATGATGCTCATATATACTTGATTTCCAGTTTCAACACATTCAAATTAGCAAATTATTACTTTAGATATTCATCTCATATACTGGAACTCTCTATGCTGCTCAACTACCTGATCCATTTAATGTTCTTGACCTCTACAATTTTTTCCATTAGTTGCAAGGCATGCTAGAAGCATGGAATATCCTAAAGATACCCTTCGATATCAACCGACAAAATGAGCCTATTATTACCTCATTAACCAGTGTACCAACTTCTTTTTCCTTCAACAGAACCAGCAACATATCATTTTCATATCATTAACCACTGCATCTGATGCTACCAGGACATGATGTCCCTCACAAAACAGACATGGCTAGCTTTCAGGAAGGTTAAGCGTATCAATGAATAGGACAAGTTGGTGGGTTGAGGAGGGGATAACTGGCATTTAAACAGGGAAAGAACTTACCAGTGTAATTTCAGAGCTGGATGGATGTATTCTGGTCCCAGGTCAAGGATTAACCCAGCCAAACCTGTTAAACTTTGAATGGGATGCTTCCTCTCAACTTATCCAAACCAGCATGACATAGTGGCCAACCTAATATATATGACCACTTTGTGCAAATCATGACCAGCCAATTTGCATTCCTGTAAATAGCAACTTGCCAATATTTCATAATGCTTTGTGAAGGTAATGAAGCTGTACTAGGAGCCTTTCAACTATTACTTTTATTTGGCAAGATGTCAACATTATGTCTATGCCCATTAAAGGGAAAGGAGAGAGAAAACTCGATCTCTCTTCAAACTTCAGAAAAATTTGAAAGATATTTATAGAAAAAATAATATTTTTGAAATTCATAAAAAAGGAATTTTGCACATTTTTACATGCAAAGAAAAATCACAAGCATGCCGATCAAAGAAAATCAATTCACAAAAAAGTGAAAAGGAGATTCAATTAGAAATTCAATCTCTCCACATACACATGCACATGAAAAAAAATAAAGCCATACATGCACATAAAAAATTTAACTTGTATTTATATCTTTTATTATCTCCCTGCACGTCGTGCGTGGGCATCATTCTTGTAGCTATCATACAGAGCCTTACAAGGGGAACCCTATATATGTTACAGCTTTTTAGTGATCTGAATTTCCCACTGCAAGATAAATTTGTTCCATGCTGAATAAGTTATAAACACTTGAATGGTAAGATATAATTATTATTTTCAGCTCTGGCCACTTCATTTTCCTCCCATGCCCTTATCAATGACATTCTCTTCCCTGTTTCAACCCTTGCAGGTTGAGCATCTGGAAGTGCCAAAACCAGAAATACTTTCCTGTTATGTTGCAGTGATATAATACAGAGAAATAAACTACCAATTCAATTTAACAATCTGTAAAGTTTAAATAGTTACCTCTCTCTCAGTCAAACCCCTATGCTTTTCTCCCTTGGAGTATCCACAACCTATGCAAAAATGATCCTCAAAACTCAATATAAGTAAGTTCTTAGTGAAGAGTGAATAATGACCCATTAGGTGCTCTCCAAAATCTTTAGTTCTGGAGACTTGTATTGGTATGTTAAGTAAAGGCATATTGAGGGAAATGTTTATTGGTAAATAGGTAATCATCTCCTGTAAGTATATTATGACAAATTGTATGCATAAAAATGACAGATAATTAGAGGCATATTGAGGGAAATTATTCATTGATACATCCATAATTCATCACCCTGTAAGTATATTAATACAGATCATATGCGTAAAAATGGGGCACACATACAGCCATGCATGGACAATGCATGTACAAAGTATAGACCTAAACCATGTAAATTAGATGAATAAACTACTGATTTGCACTTTTCATTAGAAAAACCATGTAAATAAAAGGGAACTCTCTCTAGTGCATGTGCTAAGCAAAGAGGTGTCAAACTTTAGGCCCAAGTCTCGAGGCAGCTTGCCCATCTTTCTTCTCAAATATATCGATCCATTTCCTTATCATCCCAAGCTGATGCCTTCAATATTTTCATATCAGAAAAGTGTAAAGTACATGCAGTATAAAATGTGAAATCCATCGTATTAAAGTAAAGGGCTGATCAGCAGAATCACCAAAAGCCATACGCCTGACGAAGTCTCCTTTTCATTTCACTGACCTTTAACATCTTAATCACCTCAGTCTCCTACCACTTTGTGTTGAATGAATGGCACAAGAAAATAAAATTATCATAACAGGCCTCGAGATCAAGACTGCAATTTTAAACCTGAACTCTTAGTTGCTTTTCATGATATACCAGTCTGCTAAATAACAAAGACTTAGCTATACTACACACTAAAAATGTTGTTCAAAGTTTTTGTTTGATTAGACTCATCTTAATGAAGAATTCTAGACCTCCTCCACTAGAAAGCCCTTGGAGAAGAGATGCCACCTATCACAGATGTGGATGGCTTAAACCTCTCAACTTAATTATTGATGAGGGTATCACAACCTTTAGATTGCCAGCAAACAAACTACAATAGCCCTGTAGTTTCGTCACAAAGGTTCTGCTCATGCAAAAAGCAGAAGGCTCCGGAGAAACTATAAAGGTATAAAGAAAAATCCTAATAATTTGCACTGCCCCTCAAAATGTACCATAAGCGATCATATGGAAGGAAAAGGCACATACCATATGATTGTTTCATTCCAGGTAAAAGAAAAGCAATCCGTAGAATCCGGGAATGAACTTTCTTTTGAATTACTGAGATCTGTCAGAAGAACAAATCCCTTAGCGCTGTACCATATAATAAAATTATTAGTACACCGGACAAAGATATCAAGGGAAATACCAAGTGAAACAGGACAAAGCAAACAACCTTCTTATCAGTTTACAGATATGAAAGAAATGCTAAAGAATTCTAAAAAGAAAAGGAAGAGTGATTTTTTCTTTTTTCTTTTATCAAAGGCAGACTGAGGTATTCCACTTTAGTCACCTAGCTTTATTCTAGAATAACAAGGGAGGGAATAGCAGAATATACAGTTACAAATAAAACTTCCCCAAAACCACGAGAGCCTGTTGAAGACCGTGGAAGAGCAAATAAATCGATCTGAAGTCAGAGAGGAGCAGAGTTCAAGGGAAAATCGAGAAGCTGCAACCTTTCTTAGTGAAGAGGAAATGAAGACTCAGAGGAGAGGAAAGGCCGAGTGACTCAATTTATAAGTTCTTGAAGCAGCAGCAGCAGAACACCATTTAAAGGAAATATATATATATATATATATATTGAAGTGAAACTAAAAGAAAAAAAGAAAGCAAATTTAATTCCAACAAAAAGATAATTCTGTAAACTAACATCACATTCATTAAAAAAATACTATGTATTTTCTTTTCTTTTTTAGTTTAAATGACAATATTTACCTAAACATGATACGCTATCATTGAGTTCTATTTAACAAAGCTTTTAGGACAATTTCAGTTTCAACACCCTCCCTTGCCAGATGACTCGTATGTATATGCCTTTGTACTTTTACCATTGTTCCAGTTTTCTGTTGTTGCGTTAGAAGATGGACGAACCACCACACAAGAATTTCTGACCTCAAACTTCCGATATAAAATGGGCACCTGAAGCAGCTAGCTGTTAACATAGCGGAGAGGATGCCAAAAGCCAATGTCAGAGTAAAACTGTAATCTGTAAGTTTTTTAATTGGATCCTTACAAGGATAGGAATTGGAATAGCATTGCCAAATGTATTATCAAAATTTCCTTTGAAAAAATCATTATATTAATTCTTCTTAAATATTCTAATTAAATGTTCTATTAAAGATATATGATGTGCAATAAGTTGGTGTCTTTAAATTTATTATGCCATCAAATGATAGCAACTCAACAACTTCCCGATGTTTGATGGACATTAATGCTGAGTACTGAAGATGAGATCATTGTAACAACTGCATGACCCCATGCCCATCCATTTGTTTATGACAGTGAACTCCCAGTTTATTGATTGGTTGCCTGTCTAGAATCCACCAGAACTACCGAAAGCAATCAGATTGTCTTGCTTCCTCGATACTTGTATAGCAATTTTTCTGTCAACCGGCATCTATTTACTTCATCAGTCCGCAGTACATCTCAATGCATTTTGTATAAATATATCCATAGGAACATGTAGGGGATTCAACTTCTTTTTAAAGAACATTAAATGGCTTTGATGCTAGCAAATAATTTGATGTTGTATTAAATACACACGAATGTTTTTTTTTTTCTCTCTTTTCCCACAAACTAAAAGAATACAATGGTACAACACCAAATCTTTGTTCTTGTAAATTACAACTATATACAAGTACATGACACTTTACACACCAGACAACTGGGATTTCCCATCAAAGCTTTAACTAAATCAAAATATAACCCACAAACAAAGTAGAGAGAGAAACAAACAGATCAGAGGTGGAGTGTACCATTAATCCACTCTTTCTAGTCAGATCTTAGGCTCCAAAGCAGCCAAGGAGCTTCTTTGGAGCAAGCCCTGTGGCACGATATTTTGCAGCCATTTCCTCTGCCTTCAGGATCTCTTCACCACGCTTGGCCTCAATAAAAGCTCGCTTCTCTTCTGCTGCTTTGTGAACCATGGCCATCTTGTTTTCATTTGTTCTGCATATTCTGCCTTCTTTTTTTCTAGTTCTTCCTGCTCACATATTAAAAAGTATTGGATGCAAGCTCTCTAAAGCAATATGTAAAAGAAGTTATACAAGTTACATCACCATGCAGATGCTGCAGACCTATTTAAGTTCTTAGATCAATTATGCTTTGTCACCGTAGGAAGAAACATACTAGCAACCAAGCTGGAGCAAATTTTTATTTTTTTTGGCTTCTTCATCAGATGTCATTTTTCGATGACAATTTATAATCTTTGATAGTAATGAAGCATCTAGGTCCAATATTTTTTGAGCAAGGCCTAGGTTCACCAATATCACATTCATGTTTAAGACCATAAAAAGAATTTAGCAGACACTGGATTGGCTACAACTGAGTCAAAGGATGAATGGACATGAGGTGCCATCATAATTCATCTAGTCATGGTCTGAATTTGAGGTCATAGTGAGGTATTTCTCTCCAAGTTAACATGAAAAGGATGCCCTTAAATTTCGAACACACCAATGAGACCTTGAGAACCAGAACAACCAAAAGAAATCCAACATCATGTATTCAGCTGGGCCTATGCTTCTCAAGACTTAGGAATGGCTTAACGATTGAAGGATAAGGATTCCTACTTAAAGTATGATAAATTAGGCATGCAAAGATTCAAGCTTTTTCCTGTGAAATATTTGATGCATAGAAATTACATTATTTGAATGCACATAATAAATTTTCCAAGAAAAAATGATCAAACATTTATTGGAGAATGATCTAAAGTATTCTTTCTCAAAAAAATGAATGATCGAAACATAGTTTCAATGCTTGCAAAATGCTGGACATTTTTCTGTAAACTGAGTGTCAACCTGCTTCTGGCAGAGCTGCCATTTAACTACACTCCATTTTGACTTAAATCCATTTCTGATACTGTCCAGAAACATGTTAGAACACCCAGTATTCTTCTTTGTTCCAGTTCTTGGGTTCCTTGTTTCTCATCCACTCCATCTTCAAAATGGAGTTTAAGTCATAAGAGATGATTTCAAAATCCAGCTAATGCCTTCTTTTAACAAGAATAAGAACAAATATTGATTCAACTACTTGGCATCACTTCTAAATTAATGCTTTCTTGCGGTCAATTTATTTGGCTGACTTGTAGTTGTCTTTTTTGTTGTTTTTGCTGCCACTAATGTTAATTTCTCTGATGACTACAACTATTATAAGTTTGATGGACTGGAAATACAAAGGCTAGAAATTTTCTTGTAGGACAAATTGAATGAGAAATCGGTTACCTCTTTTGCTTTCAGCTCAGCTTCCATAGCAGCCTTCTTTGAGTTCTCCCAGGCAGTAATAGATGACATCTTTTTAGCAGCCCTGTTTGACATTGTCAGGAACCTAAGTTATAACTTCCAACCTGATATATATTTTGAATAACTATCAATAGTAAAGGCAACAATTTACGTTTCAAAATCATTCAACAATATGAAGAGGTAATGCACTGTTCTAGGAAACCTTAAACCAGTATCATACAAATAAAATTTTCACCAACCTAGTGTCTTCAGACAGATGGAAATCTAGTTCTTGGACAATTAGCCGAAGAAAGAATGAATCTTGGTGAGCGAACCACAAATATTATCTCATTTTCATGGCAGATGGATTACTAAATAAAGAAATCCAGTTCTGCAAATATCAGTTTCAAACCATCTGTCACATTAGGTGAGGATATGTGATAGAAGAGACATAATTTTTAATGTGCATCGTGGATTTTAACCAGAAAATCTGAAGAAACATCTAAGATAATCGTACATGTAGTGGCTCTAAGCATGATTCTGAATCATTACTTAACATTGTCTAACCTATTGCATGATACTTATCAATCCCTGTGCTTAACATGTTAAACTCCACAAGGTAACTTTTTACCCTATTTTTAATAAAAATTCCTTAGCATAATTAATTAGGCTAGAGAAGTTCCCATAACTGGCTTCTGTTGTATGATACTTTTTAATCCTTGTGCTCTGAGACAAATTAAACACCAGAAGATCACTTTTTTTAATCACTATTAGAATCCAGCAAGTGCAAGGATCTCTCTCTGGAATGAGTAGAAATATGCATGTTTCTTTTTTGCATATATAATATATTTTTTCTCCTTGTGCTATTGATGGCTTCATGTTGAACTCCTTTCCTGGTCCTTACTTAACACACTGCTAGAGAGGCTTCTGAAACCTAGTATCTGCTGGACTCCCAGCCATGGCACTTGAAAAATCCAAGAATCCAGCATGCTGCTGCACTCTTACCAGGAAAGTCCCAGCATCTAACAAGTGTGTAGAAGTCCAGGCTTTCCCATTATATAAGCAGAGATTTTTTGAGAATAGCATAATTAATTAGGCAAGTTCCAATAATTGGATTGGCTTTATGAATCCTTCACCAATTTATAAGGGCCTCATCCACCAGCACAAACATTTTCACATCCTTGTTCATCAAGGTGGGATGAGGTTGTCCCTCCTCTTTGGTTGTTTCAAGACTCATCTTCTAAGTCCCTCTCCTAGAGAGGAATCTTTAATTTCTTGTTCCAGATGGCTACTTTTTTTTTTGAATATAAGGGAAGGAATGACAACCAATTTATTGAAGAAAAGTATTTACAAGAGAAGAAGGGAAGAAAAAAGGAAAAGGACCAGAAAGAATAAACTACTTAAGGATCACCAAGATTGGAATCCACAACTTACAATAAGCTAGCTGAATCTTAGAAGTACCAAGGCATGCACAATCTTTGAAAGATGCAAAGCTTGTATAGTAAATGACTAAGCTGATTTGTTGTTTCTTCAGAAATGTTTTCTGCTGTTCCTCTTTTTCCAAACAGACAATGATATAGCTAACGCTAGCTTGTCCCAATCCGATCTGATGCATTTGTTAATTCTTTCTTTCTCCTAAAGGTCCACAGTGTAGAGAAGGTGGATAACTTCTAAATTTCATAACCTTGCAATTCTCTTACAGATTTGCTAAGCAAAAGGCAGTACAGCAGTAAATGACTGTGTTTCCATTGGTCTTCCACAAAAGTTCTCCACCAATTCATCCACAATTGGTTTACATTTCCTGAATGTTGCATATAGACTTAGTTCCTAGTCTAAACACACCGAACTTAGCAAGCTATTATTTGTGATACTCATCTCATATACTGGAACCCCATACACTGCCAAACCATTTGAACATTTAACATCATTGGCCTTTACAATTTTTCAAAGCATGGAACACCCTAACAAACCTTCCATATCAACCAACAAAACTAAACCTATTTCATGGCATTGGCCCATGGTATACCATTGTTTCTGAAAGTAACCTGCACTATATCATTATTTCAATATCATCAACTGCTGCATCTCCTTGAAGTTAGCGGTAGACATTATCCCTGACCCAACAGAGAGGACCAACTTACAGCAAGGGTAAGTGTAGTAAGAAATGGGATGGCTGGTGGGGAGAGGTGGGGCTCACTAGCATTTAGAGAGGGAGACAAAAGAGTTCAGAGCATTTTAAAACAGGATGGATCTATTTGGTTTGAGGTCAAGGTCTGGCCTGGCTAGCCTGTTAACTTCTTGCAATGGGATGCATACTCCCAACTTCATCCAAACCAGCATAGCGCAGTAGCTAAACCAATATGACAAACTGGCATAAACCATAACCAAGACAATCTACATTCCTGCTAATACCAACTTGTCAATATTTCATAATGCTCCTTGGAAAACATTAAGTAGGCTTTTATCTATTGATTTAATTGGTAAGAAGTTAGTGAAGCTAATAGTATAGCTATTTTATAAGGACTCACAAGAAGCATCACATATATGTTTTACCTTTAGTTATCTAGATTTCCAATGAAAGAGGCATCTGTTGTTTGATGCTGAATAAGTAAATGGAGAACAATTTATAACCACTTGAAAGGTAAAACTATTAATAACTTACTTATTTTCAGCTTTAGCCTTTTCATTTTCCTCCCATGCCCTTATTAAAGACATTCTCTTTTCTGTTTCCACCCTCGCAAGTTGAGCATCTGGAAGTGCCAAAATTAGATATACTCTTCTGTTCTTTTTGATGTATATAATACAGAACAAATAAACTAAAATTCAATTTAACATTTTCAAATAGTTACCTCTCTCGGTTGAACCCCCCGTGCTTTTCTCTGCCAAAACATCTGCAACCTCTGTACAAAGAAAATTATTCAAAGTTTATGCAGGAATGATCCTCACAAGTTTAAAGTGGGTTATGTCACTAAATGTATCATAGAGTGACACATTGGTAAATGCATGTTAGGCGATCTCGGATATCTAATAGTCTGGAGTCTTGTATAGTTATGCTAACTAAAGGCATCTTAGCGAAGTGATCGACTGGTGCATACGTAATTCATCACCTACAATTATGACAGATCATATGCGCAAAGAATGAGTACACATACAGGGATGCAAGGACCATATTGTAGACCTAAACAACATAAATTAAATGGTAAAATGGAGATTTGCACTATTCCTTAGTAAAACTTGCATCTCTCTCTCTCTCTCTCTCTCTCTCTCTCTCACGCGCACACACAATTGGTGGAAATCCCACCTGGCTTTGAACCTGGGACCTCTCCTTAATGCATGCACTAAGGAAAGGTGAGCCAACTGTTGGACCCAAGACCAAGGCAGGTTGCCCATCTTTGTTCTCAAAATATAACGGTCCGTTCCTTTATCACCTAAACCTGATGCTTCCAACATACTTATATCCAAAATTATAAAGTAGTATATAAAGTGAAATCCATTGACCACTTTTTCTTAAATGGATGGTTCAAAATTACCGTAATAGGCCTCAAAATATAGATTGCAATTTTAAACCTGAATTCTCTTCAGATGCACATGGAAATAACTAAGAAAAGAAGATCACCTAAAATCTTGTTCAGAGATTTTACTTAATTAAACTCATCTTACAGGTGGATGACATAACATCTTCCAACATAACGATCGATGAGGGTATCAGAACCTTTAGATTGGGGATTAAATAAATGAATAAACAAACTAAAATATCCTTGTAGATCATATGCACGGTTTCATCAAAAAGGAAGTTCTCATGCAAAAGCAAAAGGCTCTGAAGAAACTATGAAGGTATCAAGCAAACATAATCATAATAGTTTGCACAATCCCTCAAACTATACCATATACAAACAAATGGAATGAAAAGGAGACCATATGACTCTTTCATTCTTTGTAAAAGGAAAAAGCAATCCATAGAAACCGCATAAAAGAAGTTTCCTTTGACCACAAAAGAAATTACAAGAAAGAACCTCTTCTTGGTTAAATTGAAAACTGAAATCTGACAGAAGAATAAATCTCTAAGATCACAGGATATCACT
The DNA here is from genome assembly GCA_000441515.1 of Elaeis oleifera. Lineage (NCBI taxonomy): Eukaryota > Viridiplantae > Streptophyta > Magnoliopsida > Arecales > Arecaceae > Elaeis > Elaeis oleifera. Next base: position 442,821 of record KE504772.1, on the reverse strand, counting down.
AAATTGGTCTACCATATAATACAATTGTAAGTACACTTGACAAATATATTAAGGGAAATTACAAATGAAACAGGACAAAACTAACAACCTAGTTTCATATCAATTTACAGATCTGAAAGAAATGCTAAAGAACTCGTCTAGTAATACACATATCACGCATCAAATTATACAAGCTCTATAAAATTTATACACAGAAACTGGTGAATTTAACAGCAAGCTTTGCAGCAGAGAGAATCCAGATCTTACTCCCACTAAAACATCATCAAGAATTTAAAATAATAATAATTAAAAGGAAATAGCGAAGCTGCACCTAATGTTCAAAAGGAATTAGTCAAGTCCGGCATGAAAGTGTACCAGAACCTACCAGTAGTAGTGGGGAAGAAAGGGAAGGTAAGCCTCATAACTATTTAAAATCTAAAGAATTCACTCAAGAGAAATAATAATGCCAAAATTATCCTCTGGGTGAAGGCTTCTGAAATGGAAAATTCTATTCATCCTTTTTAAGAGGCAAAAAAAGAAAAAAGAAAAAAAAATACTACTCATATTATGGTTAAAATTATATTCAATTCTTAAGTTCTTGAATAAGAAGCTTTTATCCAATTATATAGAAGAATATCTTTTAAAGGGGAAAAAAGAGAAAATTTTCGAGTAAAGTAGAAAGGAAAAAAGCAAATTTAATTCCAGGAAAAAGATAATTCCATAAACTAACAACATCTCCATGGGGAAAAAAGGAGGCAAATTATCAGAAAGAGGAGCAAACAGCTTCTTCAGACTGTTACTAGACACCAGACAAATAATTTAAAACAACGGTTCTCAAAAAAAAAAGGAAATTTCCCAAATCCAAAGAATCTTTCCAAAACTAAGGTTTAACTCAAAACACAAGCAAGCACACACACAGAGAGAGAGAGAGAGAGAGAGGTCGTACTCTCGACGACGGCCAGAGCCTTGGAAGCATCAGCCTTCTCCTCCGAAGGCGGCGGGATCACCGCCTTCTCCTCAGCAACGTCCTTGGTGGGTTCCGGCAGCGGAGCCGTCTCCGACGAGCCCTCCACCGTCACCTTCTTCGACTCCTCTCCCGCCATTCCTCTTCTTCCTCCTCTCCTTCAACACCACTAACTCAACTAAACACCGAGAGCTCGCTCCGACTCCACCAAACAAAGCAACCACACGAACAGCACCACCCAGATACCTCCAACTCCCGCTAAATAGAGAGAAGGGGGCCGTTGGCTCTTCGCTGGCCAGAAGGTGTAAAGAAAAAGCTTTAACGGATTCTAACGCTTTAATAATTAATTATTATTTTATTAGTACCTAAAGAGAGATTTTTTATTATATATATATAT
>KE504772.1:423659-436485 GCA_000441515.1 Elaeis oleifera | reverse complement strand
TATATATATATATATATATATATATATATATATATACACACATAATTTTTTTTTTTTAATTAGAATAGAGGAAGTAAGATACTTTCACCAGTGAGTAGTATATTTATACATTTACATATGATATTAACCGCATTAGAGAGCGAAAAGCTCTCTAGAAATTATTTCTATGTTAAACAATTGTTGCTACCTGCCTTTGCCCACCATTGCCAATCAGTCAACTACTGAATTAGCTTTTAGAAGCACATCATATATATCATATGTATATATATTTTGATTTTGGGAACACGTCATTAATCCACAGACTGCTGCTTTCTTTGTCGGGCAATCTGGAGGACGCAACACTCGAAGCATGAGCCCATGGAGGTCAATTCTTTTGATTGTTGCAACGAAATCGGCTAAACATCACACCTTGGATTGCGTCGCATGCACGACCTAGCAAGAACTGTACGCATCTGTTGCATGTGAGCCATGCATCTCACCTATCTTGTTAGAAATCTATATCTATCCGTTTGTTGAGCTATCTGCATTTATTAATTGATGCCTTCTTATCACGTCATAAAATATATGCTGCTTGCGCGGTTTCATTTGAGTTAGCAGTATTGAAATAGCTGTACTTACAGCTCAAACGAAACAATTTATAACATTAGGAGTGATATTGCAACTTTTAAAAAGTTAGAAACTCAAAATTTAAGTTAAGAGGCCGAACCTGTAAGAAACTGATTTTTAACACAGATCTTAAAGCAAAAATAAAAAAAAAGAAAGAAAGAAGAAGAATGAGAATCCCGATTGAACTCTGTTTCTTCTCTTCCATGTCTGACGAAGCCTCGGAATAGAGGCTCAATTTGAGCCAAATGGGGCTAATAAACCGCCGTCGAGATTCACTAAGAAATCACTACCGAGTGTCATGGATCTCTTGAGTTTTTTCCTTCCAATTTTTTTGGTTTCGATGGGAAAGATCATCAGAATTGCTCTATGTTGGAATCATCGGACTGAGGTAGTCTTTTCCCTTTCTTTTCCGATCTTGAGTCATCGCTGATGTGTGATTTTAGAGCAGTAGGCTGCCAGTTGCGCTTATACAAGGGGGTTCCTTTGCTTGATCCCTTTCTTCCCCTTGTATTTGGTTTCATCTACTCCCACCAACGCCTATTTTTTCCTCCTTGTTGTCGTTAAGTGCCATCTTGGGTTACCGGCCTTAGGTTTTGATCGACAAGTTTGGAGTGAAAAGGGAAGGGGAAGATGCCTTGTTTTGAGGAGAAGAGAGGAAGAGAGAGTTCTTCCTTCTTTCTCCTCCCTTCTTTCTCTCTTTCCCTAGTTTATGTTATTTTCTTATTTAATTTATTTATTTTTAGACAGATTAGGGGATCAACGGGGGGAAAGGATCCAGAAGATTTATTGGTGGACTTAGTAAACCCTAATAGGGAGTTTTAGATAGGTAATTCCTATACTATGAATTTATTTAATATTAGTTTTGGATCCGTAGGAGAATAATTTTTTAGATAAGAGGATATCGAGCAAAGATCTTGACATCTAGATTGTATCTAGTGAGTTTAGTTTGACAACAATAGAGATAAGAATTTCTAGATATTGATTATTTATTTATATAAAATTATTTTGTACATCAGTGATTTTGATTTACGTGATATGTTATATACTTATAGTTGAGCACTTATGGTCCTTTAAACCAACCACTTTATTTTAGTGTTGCCTTTCCATGGGCCTGAAATATGGCTGTAGTAATTTAAGATTGAGCACTTATGGTCCTTTGGACTAGCTACTTTATTTTAGTGCTGTCTTCCTATAGGTTTGAAACATGGCTGTTGTAATTCAGAGTTGAGCACCTATGGTTTCTTGAATTAGCTACTTTCTTGATGCCTCCCACGGGCTTAAAACGTAGCTATAGTAGTCCGTAGGACTAACTACTTTATTATCCTATCATGCGTAGTTGTGATAGTCTGTAAAACTAGCTATTTTTATTGCCTACCCATGGACTTGAAATATAACTATGGTAGTCTAGAGTCGAGCATCTTAATATGATTGAATCCGATATATATTGGTTTGAAATAATTATATGATATAGTTTATTATACAAAAAGATATATTTGCTATGCATGTTTTTATAAATCGTGGTATCTTTCAGCATGGATTTATATGAGTAACAATCATGGTTAATTTCTCATTTATTATTATTATATTGATATTGATGTATAAAATTTTATTGGACTGTAAAGCTCATCATCCCTTCTTTTCTTTATTTTTTTAGAATTACAGAATCCTTGTGCGATTGGGATCACAATTTGAAAGAATTAATCAGATAGATATCAGTAATATCTGTTGGATGACTGAATTTTATAAATTGTATAAAATTTGAAATTTATTAATGTAGAAGATTTATTATGAATTGAAATGAATAATATTTATAGGATGCTGAAACTGTAATAAATACATGCCTTACATATTCTTTAGGACTCACCGTAGGTAGTGTGCAGCCATCGCGCATCCGATCTAAATACTAGGTTTGGAGCGTAACAAAATTTTTGGAACTAATTTAATAATTAACTCAAAAAGAAATGTTTGTGACCACATCATTATTTTTTTAATGTTCCATTGAATTTAGGTAAATAAAAAGAAAGTTTAGATTTCTAGTATTATGCACTACCAAATGGCCTAATCTATTGTTAAAAAGCGACAACGGGTAGATGCGGCCAAGAGAACCCTGCCAAACCCCATGGTTGAATTCCATAATTGATTTTGTCCTATCATGGGTACGTATAAGAACCCTTGGAAGAGAATCGTTATAGTTATCCCAAAGTTGCATAAATTGATCCATGTAATCATGGAGATCTATGTTAAATTGCATAGGACATAAAATATTCTATAAACAATTGACCATGTAATAATTGGAGAGTTTTATTGATTCCGTATCCATGGGATTCGCTGAGCTCACCACCATGTTTCGCCTTCGTTTCTTTTGAAGTGTCCATTGCTGACCCAAATTGTAAGACTGCTTTAAAATCCACACTGAAGTAGCACTTTAAAATATTCTCATTTACAGGAGATTCTCCTTATTTCCATGCTACGAAGACTCCTTTACAGCTGTATGAGGATGAGGATTTTTTTAAAATTAATAATTAAAAATATGTTCACACAATTTTGAGTTTAGAGGGTCCCATATAACGGGAGTGCACCCTTTCTTTGCTTGTGGGGCCCAACCAGGCATCTGCCCTTTTTAAGGTCGCATCCTTCGCGCGAAATCATCATTGGATCACCTAGTGCACATATCTCAAAGCATTCTGAAGTCCTCATTTATCAACGCAGATCTGAAAGCGGGAACGGTGGTCTCCTTACACGTGGCCACTCTTTTCTTTCTTTACTTTTCGTGAGGCTTTTTGTGCTCCTTTGAACTCGCAATTGCCTCATACGTGCCAACCATGAAGCAAAAGATGCTTGAATCTTTATAGAAACATAGGACAGCCAAATTCATGAAGGCAGCGTAAACTTTTCATGAGAATTTCACATTATATATATATATATATCAACTTTGAAGATGCTGACTCCCACCATATCAAGATGGTTATGAGGGTGTAATATTCGTATGTGAGTTAATTTGACTGAAGAATATGGTTGTCATATGGTTGCCCTTGAATAACCTATTAGAGAGTAAAGGTCTAAAAAGCTGCTTCCAATGATTTAGACTTCTTGATGAAAGCAAACTGATTAGAATGGTGTCATCATGTATATCTTGGACCATCCAATAATAAACTAGTACATCATCTGTTAGTTGAAAAACTGCATGGTTATTCAAGTTTGATTGAAAATTTAAATAAAAAATTTCACTGTTTATTGTGATTGGCCAGTTGCCAACTTTACTATTTTGAATGAGAAAAGGTTCACTTTCTTGGATGGTATGTTGATTTGTTATTGAATGATGCAAAATACACGTAGTAGAACCGTTCTAACTAATAATTTTCCTTATGAAGTGTCTAAGCTATCCTAAACCAACTAGTTCTTGCCACCTACGTGGAGGGAGAAAATTTTGAATTTTTGATAGCAATCCAAGAATATAGACAAAATCGTTCTATAAAGGGTCGTCTTAATTTTCCCAATGGAAGCTTTTTTATAATGAATTCTCCTGTGGAACCTGGCCTTTCCATCTCATTCAAACAAAAATCATAATATTTATCTGCAATGAATGCTCTGTTTTAAGTGAAATAAGTTCAACAGTTGCCAATTGGCATAATGAAAATAAAGAAAGGAGGAAAAGGGTGTAAACCATGTCATCTCTTCTATGGTTGCATCATCATGACAGTGCTCTATATCTTATCCTACCACCTTGAATCAATCTAGCATGCAAGCTGTCTTTGATGGAGGTAGGTACAATGTGAAAGCACCCATGCATATCTAAGGATTCGAGTGTTTATAATGATTAAGGTCTTAAGGTTGTTGTAATTGATAACGTTCGCAAATCTATAAAATTATGTTTGATGTGATGATGGTGGGCTACCCAGGAAGACTACAAGTTACTGTAAAAAGAATTACAATATGATTTAAAGTTACTCATGAATGATGTGCAAATGCTAACTCAACATGAAAGCAAATGAATAACATGGAAGAACTAGGATCAGTGTTCAAAAGCTTTTGCCTGAAAAGAGGTCCCCAACCGAACATGTGGCACTGCGCCCCTAAACTAGTCTCTTATTGTTATTTATTTGCTTTTATGTTAGTGTAGCTTTTTTCTTTGATGATAGGCCTAAATTAACGAGGCATGTTTAGACTTCTAGTAAGCATGAAATAGAATGTAGGATGTGTCCAAGGTTTGATGATATACCAAGGAGTGCAGCATACACATATCGAGGGCACCTCATAAAGAAAATGCTTTGTTCAGTACAGGGAGACTCAGTATTTTTTTGATGGTAGCACAGGGAGACTCAGTTTAGCACAGGAAGGTTGGTTCAAGTAAAAATCATCCAAATCGCCCCCAAGCCGCTTGAATTAAGGGTTGAAGCAGCAGCTCGAGGATGGATAAAGGCATATTTGTCTTGAACCAATCACAAACCACTCTTAAATTGAGCTTGGGAAATGTGTTAAAGAGTGGTTTTCTGTTATTTTCAACCATTTGAAGGTGAAAATAAGTGGAAGAGGGCACTAACTTTGGTACCAAATTTGATCAATTTACCATCATTTTCTAGCCAAAAATTCATTCTAGATATGTAATTTTTTTTCATGCATTTTTTGACCAACTTCATTGATGATCTGACCATTCTTTTGTGATTGTCAATGAAACTAGAGAAAAGATCCACCAAATTGAGATTAAATTTCATTTGATAATTGTGTTCACGCCCAAGAGTACAAATCCAATATCAAAATTAACTTCAGCATGCACATGAATGATGGACATGATAATTGTTGTGGTCATGGGTCAAGAGCTCGGATAGCTCGGATGGTTGGCTTATTTCTCCGCACTTGCATGCGTGAGGTATTATCTATTTTTACTTCTGGTACTGTCGCACAAGGCCTCACAATTTTATCCTTTAAAAGATGCCTTATGGGGGAGAAAAGGCTCCAATCAATATAAACCATACTCTCTTTTGATTCATAACCGATGTGGGACTAAAGAGACCCTCTCTACACCACAACATAACCTCCTAAGTCAAGAGAGAGTATGTGTGAGCAAGAGGTATTCCCATAGACGGTACCAATATTGCGGTCATGGGTCAAGAGATCGGATAGCGTGAATGGTTGGCTTATTCCTTCGCGCCTGCATGCATGAGCTATTGTCTGTTTTGATCTCTGGTGCTGTCGCATAGGGCCTCACAGTTTGGTCTTTTAAAAAGTGCCTTACGAGGGAGAAAATGTTTCAATCCATATAAGTCATACTCTCTCTTGACTCATAACTGATGTGGGACTAAAGAGGCCCTCTCTACACCACAACATAGCCTCCCCCAGGAAGTCAGTCAGGAGCCGAGTTGAGCGCCTGAGCGGTGAACTGCAGGAAACCTACAAAAGAATTTTTTATCAAAATTATCCGATGGAGGACTCTCCGATGCCTAAGTCAGTCAGAGAAGGGGCACAATCAAGAGAGCCAAAATAAAAGCTCAAAATAGCAGAAAGTAGCCTAGCTTGATCTCGTGTACCTGGTCTCCCATTGCTTACTGGTGTCTATAGAGTTAGGAAAGCTATTCACCGGTATCTATAGAGTTAGCTTGATCTCACTACCTGGTCTCCCATGCAACCCCCATCCTTCAATACTCAGAATGTAAGAGTTATGATATTTAGTGGGCGGTTACCTCATTAACTGCCGTTAAGGTCAAGTAATAGACCGCTCTTCGGTAACTATTGTGCTTCATGTTCGTATGCAGTTAATGCCAAAATTGAATTACCATTGTCGATTCGGATAGTTAGTATAGCATCAAGGAAGTAGTCAGCTATGTGCCAAATATCATCAGCTAATCATAGGTCGTATGTCGAATCAAGTCGATTAAGTACCAATTTGGTTGAGTCTGCCACCATTAGTCGGTCAAGTATCATCGATATTAGTTGGTAGAACGTCGATTAAGGCAAGACTCATCGATTTAAGTCAGGTTGAACCACAGCAATTCAGTCGGTGCAGCACACTTGGTTTGTTGGGAGATGAGGAAGAAGACTAATCGACTAAGCGATGAGGATCTATCCTAATACTTGCCCCCAACTCCTGAGTCCAATTCTGTAACTTTAATCGGACAAAAGGAGTTCGTCACACTGATCCAAGTAGCTTTTCTCGATAAGTCCAGCCACTTTGTCATTTCATTTGGCGAACCATCATTTTGTCATTTTGTAGAATGTGCGGCGGCTTTGTCGCATCGCAGATCGTGCAATATTAAATACCGTGGCGCTCGAGGTAATCTTCCATAATGATTGTAGAAGATCAGATGGCAGAACAATAATTCATTGAGATACCCGAGTCGTCTATGTGTCAGTCGTCTATTAGCCTGACTTGTGATCACGCAGATCCGGCTGATTTGGTGCATCTCGATGTTGGTGCGTTAAAAAGCTGGAATAATGGTCAGCCTAGATTTCTGCCATGCATCGAAATCTCCAAGAAAGGCATAATTTCCTACGTCAATTGTGATCGTTGAAGGAGTCTATAAATAGAGGTCATCTCCTCTTTAGCATTTCTTCTGATTCCAGTCCTTGAGTTTCTGTCTTCCAATTAGAGTTTAGGGTCTCTGGGTGGTTTAGGCTTCATCACCGTCGATTATCTCCTTTGTTGTTGGTCTTCATCATCGTCGATCTTTCTTCTTCCTCGTCGGTCTTCCCATTGTTGTTCCCCTATTGAGGTTATACTTCTCTATCTTCTATTTTTGAGTTTCTGCCTTTGATTTTTTTCATGGCTTCTTCTAGTAGAGAGTCTGGAGGCGAGAACCTGGTGGGAGATCTAGGTTCTCGAACTCTGGCTGTTCGAAGGGACATCGAAGAAGTTCCTCAGGAAGATCCTGAAGATGCTTCTTCTCGACAGGATCATCCTGATCCTAAAGAGTTGGATGAATGACTAGCTTTCGAGAATCTTTTCAGGCCTCTTGTCGAAAGGTCTGAATTATCTGAGGCTATATTGAATGGTTGAAGGAGCACTATTACATCTCTAGCCGGTATTGGCTGATGGCACCCAGTGAAGAAGGTCAGATTGTTCATCCTCCAGATAGTTACATTGCCATCTATGAGGAGTTCCTCCATTCGAAACTTCAATTTTCTCTTCATCCTTTTTTTGCTAATGTCTTTGACTTGTATGGTGTAGTTTCTACCCAGCTCACCCCCAATTCTTTTAGGATTTTGTCTTCTTTTGTAATTCTTTGTCATCTTTTTCAGTTTGAGCCATGAATTTCACTCTTTCAGGCTCTTTTTATGTTGAAGAGACATCCTCGAGAATAAGGATGGTGGTTCTTCAGTCTCTAGCATAAACGTCAATTTATCACCAGGCTTCCCTCTTCCATCCATGGATGGGAAATAATTTTTTTTGTAGTTGCCGACCACCCTTGGAGTTTTCACTAGCTCTAGACCACTCCCAGTCTTTCTCCAAATAAAATAACATGATCCTAGAAGAAGATCGAAAGCTGTACGATTGATTATTTGGCATGCAGGTTCCTCTGCAGTGGGAGCTCCTTGAGGAACAATCATTGTATGATGCCAAGATAAGCCTGACTAGCCACTTGGGTAGCTCTTCTTCCATAGATTTCTGTAGTTCTTCTTTTTTCTTTTCTTATAGACTAACTTATTTTTGTTATTGTCTTGTAGGCATGAGGATCTCGGCTGAATCTCTCTGACGTGCTATTAAGAAGAAGCCAGGATCCGAGCCTAGTAGATCTTCTCAGGCCCCGAAGAGGTCAAGAGAAGGATCGCCTCTTTGAGTGTCGAGGAGCACACAACTACCGTTGTCGCCCCGACCACTGTCAGGGCAACCTTCGCTGTTGCCTCCTATCGAAGTCATTCCTATCGATGATGATGTCGTTGTCGTTGAGGCCTCGACTAGGCTAACTATCACGGTCCAAGCTCTGCCGGCCCAAGCCGATGTGGATGGTGATCGAGTACCTGGTCGGGGGATGCCGACAAGGACAAGGCTCCGATGCCCCGCCTTCACTGCCGACTACGGTCCAGATACTTCTTCTGGGAGGCCACCATCACCTTTGGGATGCACATCAAGGCCACCGATCAAGCGCTCCAAGATCGTCGACTCATCAAGAAGTTGATGAAGATGGTGTTGCTGCCCGCCACAGAGATTCTATCGGGCTCCTACTCATCGTTGTTGTCGATAAGTCTTCAACCTTTCTTTTTGGTATTGAATCAAAATTGTTGAATAGTTGTTGGCCGAGTAAATGACTTAACCAATTTTTTGATTCTCTTTTGCAGTTGGCCCACGACACAATAGTTATATGAAGGGTTGACCGACTTTGCGCGATTCAACTCCCAGCTTGAAGACAAGTCCTAAACTGCTCATGCTCGGGCCGAAGTCGTCGAGGAACTTCTCCATGCTGTTGAAGAGTGGGAGAAGAAATACCAGGAGAAGATCGTTCTGCTGGAGATCGAGTTGGCATCATCGGAGATCCAATAGAAGAAGGACAAAGAGGAGTTCGAAAAGCTGAGGACCGACTACCAAAAGGAGATAGAGTCAATAGAGTCTGCCCTCAACGAGGAAAAAGCAAACAGCAAGAAGCCAAAAAGTCTGTCCAAGAGTTGAAGGACAAACTATCAGCGACAGAAACTCGAAAACTAAATGCAGCTTCTCGGGTACTGGCTGAGTTTCGAAAGTCAAGGGAGTACAAGGACGAGCTTGCAAAAGGCTCTGCAGATGCATATTGACTCAGGTTCGAGGATTGCAAGAAGGTGATTAGTCGACTGCAGCCCAAGTTGGACCTGAGCGGGCTTCGAGCGGACAACCTCCTAGATGAGGAAGGCTTCGGGAGCGACAGAGAAGTAGACGCCGTCGAAGACCATCCTCTATCTTCTTAGATTTTTTTGCTTTTTGTCCTTTTGTCTCGTACTTTTCTTTCCTCAAATTTGTAATGGACTTTTCTTTGTAATGAACTTCTTTTTGTGAATAAAAGGATCTTCTTTTGCTTTTCCGACTTGTTTAATTCCATATTTGCACATTTCTTCCTTGTTTGCTTATTTCTGCACAAATGACTAAGTAGTCGGTAAGATTAAGATAGTCAGTAGGAAATTACAAATCCATAACCAAATAGTTAGACTTAAAAAATTTTCTAAGTCAAATAGTCAGTTATTGTAGGGAACTTAGTCGGATTCAAGTCGTAGATCAATTCATCATAAATTGTTCCCTTGAATCGGAACTTTATCGGTTAGAGAGTATTTCTCTAATTTATTTCAGACCCATCGATCCTTAGTCAGTCAGGAGCAAGCCGACTAACTACATGTTTGTTCACTTTGGCTTGCATGCATAACGTAGCTTATACGCTTGCGACCGTTAGGCCGTAGCTGATATGCTTGCAGTAGCCGAACCTTACAGCTCTATTAATCGAGTGTCAGTCAAATAATACTTCGTCAGGTACTAGCCGACGATGCAATTGTTGGTCGGGTGTCAAGCGATCAATTTGTTTGGTAAAACATCGAGTATTTGAATTGTTCGGCATAAAATTATAGAAAAAATTATTCATGAGGTATTTTACTGGTAGTACATCCGTAGATTTTCTGCATACCAAGTTCAAAAATTTTTGTGCCATCTAAGTTCTCAATTTTGTACATCCCTGATCGTAGAACTGTCGAGACTTTGTAAGAGCCCTCTCAATTCTGAGATAATTTTCTTGCTTGATCGATTTGGAGACTTCGATTTTTCTAAAGACTAAGTCTCCCACTCAAAAGATCTTGGGCTTGACTTGAGAGTTGTAGTACCGAGCTACTCTTTGTTGATAGGAAGCCATCCTCAGTTAAGCTTGTTTTTGACTTTCGTCGAGCAAATCTAAATCACCTCATCGCTTATCTGAATTGATCAATTCGTCGTAATGTTCTATCCGAGTCGAAGGCAGGTTGATTCTATCGGGATCGTAGCTTCTGTCCCGACTGTCAATTTGAAAGGAGTCTTTCCGATTGAGATTCAAAGAGTTGTTCGGTAAGACCATAAGACACTATAGAGTTTATCAGCCTAATTTCTTTGGCTTGACCAATTCTGATTTTTAGGTCTTGTAGTATTATCCTGTTGGTCATCTCAACTTTTTCATTAGATTGTGAGTGTCAGATCGAAGTGGGTTTGTGGGTGATATGATATTTCGCACAAAACTCTTCAAATTTGGTATTGTTGAATTATCGACTGTTGTTAGTGATAATTACTCAGGATAGACCAAATCGGTAGATAATAAATTTTCATAGAAAGTCGGTAGTCTTTCTTTCTGTTATATGTGCCAGTAGTTCTGCTTCAACCCACTTGATGAAGTAGTCGATGGCTATGATGACGAACCTTTTTTGTCCACTGACAGATAGAAAATGACCGAGTATGTCGACTTTTCATCGATCAAATGGCCAAGATGCCGAAATGGTTGTAAGATGACATGATGGAAGTCTCTGAATATTGACGAACCTTTAACACTGATCGCACTTCTGCACTAAGTCTATAGCATCTTTTTACATGGTCGGTCAATAATATTCTTACTGGAGGATCTTGTAGGATAGCGATTTGTCCCTCAAGTGATTACCACAGATACTCTCATGCACCTTCTGGAGAGCATAGCCAGCATTAGAAGATCAAAGACACTTGAGCAGGGGCAAAGATGTCGATCTTTGATAAAGTTGATCGTCGATGATTACGTACTGAGCTACCAGTCTCTTCGTTTGGTGTGCCTCAAAGGGATCAGCTGGCAAGGTTCTGTTAGTTAAGAATTTGATGAATGGGTCAATCCAACTTAGTTCATGATTGACTTGGACCAGATGTACTTCTTCTTCAGAGTCAATACTTAGATTTTTAAGATGCTCGATGAAGATTCTTTCTAACTCACTGTAGCCAGAAGTGGCAAGTCAAGATAAGAAATCAATTCGAGCATTCTCCGAGTAAAGGATGTGGAAGATCTTAAAATAATCAAAATTTGTTTGCAGAGATTTGAGCTTCTATAGATACCTGAAAAGAATAAGATCTCGGGCCTCATATTTCTTCAAAATTATCCAGCGACCAGCTACGAATCGGTGAACACCTTTAGACATTTTACATCGAGATCTTTAGCGATTTTCAATCCGACTATCAGAGCTTCATACTCAACTTGATTGTTCAAAATTTTGAAACCAAACTAAAGAGCATACTCAGTCACCATCCCATCGATATTGGTTAAGATAAGACCCACACCACATCCTTAGGCATTTGAAGGTCTATCCATATGTAGAATCCATGCTAGCTCTGAAGTCTCTTCTTGGGGTTGATCTTTAACTTGGCTAGCTTTGGTTGGGTGCACTCGACAATAAAGTTAGCAAGCATCTGAGCCTTCATCGAAGATCGAAAAATATGAAAAAGATTGAACTCACTGAGTTCGACCATCTATTTGACCATTCTCTCTGAAGTATCTGTCATTGAAGTAGAGTTCTCAATGGGAGATTGGTTAAGATTTTTATCGAGTAGGCCTGGAATAAGATCATAGTCATCGAAGTATCGTAATAATTGTGAAGATAACCTTTTCGATCTGAGAATATCTTATTTCGGCCCTGTGCAACACCCAACTTATGTAGTAGATGGACTTTTGTACTTTATTTCTTTCCAAACTAGCACTGAGCTGACAGCTTCAGAAGTTGTAGTCAAGTATATGAATAGTTTTATTGTCGGCATTTGGCTTTGTCAGAAGTGGAGGAGAGTGTAAGTACTGTTCAGGTCGTTGAAAGCCTTCTAACACTCTTCCATCTAAGTGAAGTCTTTATTTGCCTGAGAATTTTGAAGCAGAGACATCATTCTGTAGACTTGGAGATGAATCGGCTTAAAGATGCAATGCGTCCTATCAATTTTTGAATATCTTATCGAAAAGTTGGAGGCTTCATATTAAGAACAGCTTTGATTTTCTCAAGGTTGGCCTCGATGTCTCATCTTATCACCATAAATTTAAGAAACTTTTCTGACATGACATCTGTTACTGCAAAAATCCGTCGGCGTCGGAGATGCTGGAGTCGAGGGTGCCGCAGTCACCGTCGGGACCTGCAAAAGGAAGTCTAAACTGGAGTTGGGGTTGCTCCGACAAGATCCTCCGACGCTCAAGTCAGTTCTCTGCCTCAACAAGAATGGAGAGCTCGAATGAAAATTTTAGCAGAGTTTTGAGATAGAGACGAGAGCTTAGAAAATAACGTATCTGGGGCTTTATTTATAGGCAGAGGGTGC
>KE504772.1:307327-334120 GCA_000441515.1 Elaeis oleifera | reverse complement strand
ATATATATATATATAGAGAGAGAGAGAGAGAGAGAGAGGAGAGAGGGAGATTATTACAATCTAGAATATAACACAATCATGCTACTAAGAGATACTATTATAATCTAAGATTTTATCCCGAAAACTAGTCGGAAAGTTTTTTAGATTTTTGGTCCTGTATAAGTATTTAAGATCTTCTCAATAAATAAATGATGTGGGAATAAATACACATCTACAAGGGTCTTTACATATTTTCTCTATTTAATCTTGATGTTCTTACTAAACTCAATATCCAAATCTATTCATAAACACTAAGATAAGCCCATTGTTAGTCCTAATGAATCCGTGTTATAGTATCCTTTGGTACATATGGGTTATGAGCTATGTCATCTTTGATACTATTTGTTGTATCATAGGATGTCACAAAAAAAGCCCAGTTAAAAGGAAGTATTTAGGTTCTTTGGTTTATATAAATATTCAAGATCTTTCTAGTAAATAATCGATATGAGACTAAATACATACCTGCACGGATCCTTATAGAAGCTGAGTTCGGAAAATTTTATGCATGTACTTTACCACTTCTAATCATTTCTAAAAGCTATAACTATTTATTATGTAGCTAGAAATAAAGATCTTACACTCTTTATTCAAAAAAATATGGTTCAGAGAAAAAAAAATATAAGGAAGCAGAACTCTTCAAAATAACCTAAGGATACTTCTTCATGCATATTGTTCTGTTATTTTACAATCTAATTGATGAACGGTGTATCATAGAGACATGCTAAAGTCACATAAGAATCTAACAACTATTTTGATTATCAGAAAGAACTTTGTGGGCAGGCTCTGTTTGATAAGAAATTAGTCAAACTGAGATTGTCTTTTAGAGTTCAATTCATACACCAAATCGAGAAGTAGTCACCTTGAAAGATAAGTCCGTCCCTGTCCTGAGAATTATCTTGTTCATCTGTGTGTCTGGTATCATGCACAACAGATCCCTCAGATTGGTTTATTAGAAACTTTAATAGCATATTATATACCCTATCACCATAATCTAGAGGATAATATCTTTCTACATACCGATTTTTCTCTCATTTATATCTAATTGATCAGACGCACGGCATGTGCTAAAGTACACACTTTAAAGACTAACAAGCATTTTACATGTCAGAATTAGGATTGTATGGCAGCACAAAAGCTCATCATCCACCCATAGAAGCCACAATTTGCCTATCTTCCTATGAATACCAGTGAGACATCACTTTTCTAGGCTGCACCAACTCACACTTTTAATTCCAGTCCTCTCAGATCCATCTCATTATTTCCGGGCCACAAAAGGAGCTTGGCAGGTTAAAAGACTGGTGTAACCAGATCCACCATCTCACAGCCAATGCATGACCACCAGCTTTAAAGGCAAGTAAAGGAACCCAGCAACCCCTGCACCCAACCTGACCCATTGAGGTCCCACCACAAGCTCTCTCCACCTGCACTGCTCCCTTTATTTGCCAGACTTGACAGTTAGATCTTTACATGACCCTCTCTACTAGAACACTTGGTACTTCCATGAGTTTTTCTTTGATATTCTTTTAGGTGGAACAGGGCATCGCATGGGACTAAACGATCTATTGCTTGTTTGTTATCTCATCCGGAAGTCCTCCATAAATTATAATGTCAGATCTGGACTTGGAGCGCACACCACGCTATGCAATCAATCTTTTTTTTTAACTCCTAGAAGTTTGTTGTTATCTACTAGGAGCCATGTACAATAAATAACTAAAAAATTTGGATAACATGTTCATTACTTTTTCATGATAAATATCGATTAAATAATAAAGTAGAGACATATTATCAGTAAAATGTTTGTTTTTTTTTTGCCATTTCATGCATTTGTTTGACCGTTACCGTTTAAATTCTGATGGCTTGGAGTTTTAGAATGCATGATTCCTGAACACTTCTTTCTTTTGCATACTTAGTCACATATAGTTGCACTCTCTCTGTCTCTAGTACACGAGCTTATCATCAGATAGACATGCAAGAAGTGGCGAGTTCCATGGGGATAACCAAAAACGCCCACAGACCTTGAGGTTGGAGTTATTGCAAGTTTGAGATCCAAGTACTATAGTTTGAGATCTTCCCTCAGCTGATGCAGTTCCTACTGTAGATTCCTTCAAAACGAGATTATAAGAGTTATTATCCTTTTTGGTCCCACCCTATCCGAGTCATATTCTATTTGGCACGTTGTAACATATATTATCCTTGTTTAATATAAAGATGGCTTAAGAACCAACTTGTGCTCCATATATATTATTAGCCAAGTTGGTTTAGAATATGTTAGTGATTATATTAGAGAAAGAAAATGCTACAAGGTGGAACTCTACCACTATCTACTACCAGTATGTCACATGGATTGAGGCAATTAGCTAGTGCTATACACCACAGCCCCAGTGCATATTCCAATGACTCCATGATTGCACCAATCCCCTTCTACCATGCTCTTCTTATTCTTTTAATTTTATTACACGTATTTATTTATTTAATTACTGTGAGATCTCATTCTCATGAGCCTCCTTGTATATCCTTTGAGAGTCCTATTAAAATCACTGACTACCATTTGATTAGCTTAACAATGACTACTACTTCAGATCTAACATGGGGTCCTTCTCAGGAACCGACACATTCAGACCATGAAATTGCTAGATAAAGCTAGCGGGTCTTCTTTTCCTTTTCTAAAGAGAAAAAAGAGAAGGAAAAAAATTGCCATGAACTTGTAACATATATAAAGAATCACTAAAGTTAAAGAAAAGTAAATGCCATTAATTATGATTACATGGAAAAGTTCATGATTGATTCAAAAGGGTACTAGTGAAGATCATACCTATCGAAATAAGCTTTAAATGACCTAGATCAAGCAAAATAGAGTATGTTTAGTTTCAGAAGAGCACCGATGGTAGTATGTGAAATAGTGTTTGTGAATTGTTTTAAGAGAAGATCTGGTTAAAAGCTCATTCAAGTAAGTGGAAGAGGAATCAGCCATTAATCAAGTTGATATTGGATGTCATGCATGGGAAGCAGACAAACAACAAATATTTGGTAAGATATAGCAACCACTAACAAGGCTGAACAGAGGTGGGGTGAGTTATAACTACTTTAGAGCAATGATAATGGATGTGGCTTCAAAATAGCTCTTTGGAAAGGTAAAAGAATATCTTTGGTTGGTTCAATCATGAGCCGAAATCTAATAAAGATAATGACAATGAGTGGATTACAAGTGGGATTGTAGAACATCAACATTTCAGATTAATCATATGAAATTCTTAACAAAAAGCAGGACCACAGAGAAGATCAACATTGAAGCTTTCCTTCAAAAAGTGCAGCAACAATAAGATCCTTGGAATAAGAGAGGAATAGTGCATCTCAAAAAGGTATGCAGCTAAAAGAGTTCAGGACATGTTAAAGACAAAATTTTCAAGATTAAGGGATGTACCCAGTCTTTGTTCAAGAATTAAAAGCTTAAAAGCCTAATAAAGCATGTTAAAAATGTCCTTAAAAAAGTGTGATGAAATTATGCATACTATACCCTAGTTATCTTAAAATTAACATCCCACCATGATTATCTCTACCCAAAAGAGCGAAAAATGAGAAAAGAACTTAAAAATTACTAGAGTCATTGTATGATCAAAGAATTGGAACTTCTTGGCAATGGCCAAGAGCCAACACAAGAAGCAA
This sequence comes from Elaeis oleifera, assembly GCA_000441515.1. Lineage (NCBI taxonomy): Eukaryota > Viridiplantae > Streptophyta > Magnoliopsida > Arecales > Arecaceae > Elaeis > Elaeis oleifera. The sequence continues at coordinate 330,418 of KE504772.1, read as the reverse complement.
GACATGGGAAGAAGCAGAAAAATCTGGTTATAGAGATCACCATAAGTATATGAATTACCTCATACTATGCTAATGTGCAAATACGAAAAAAAAAAAAAGAATCTAAAGAATCATAATATAAAATGTGAAGACTCTCCAAATTTTGGCTGAAGTTCGATCTATCTCTCAGAAAATTAAAGTTCAATCTTGATGCTTTTTGGTCTGTAGTGGTTTTGAACCCATCAAATTATTAATGTGGATATGTGGAAGCGTGAAGAAATAAAGAAAAAGAACAAAGTGCAAAGAAGCTGATGAAAGCAAAGAAAAGCATACAGAGAAATATCCATGCCAAGGAAGACTTTTGATGATGGGCTACACAAGCAATGCTAGAGTTGGCTCTCCCTCAAAAACCCTAAACTCTCTCATCCCGGGTGAAGGCAGGAATCGATTTAAGTCACTTGGTAGACCACCAAAAACAAGAAGCTATACTGGTAGGCTAGCTAGAATCTTCGAAGCAAGGCAAGACTTGGACCTAGTTTTTGTTAGTTGAGAAAAAACATACCAAGGATTTGCCCAAGACAATAGATATATTCCTGACAAAGTGGAAGATTGAGCACCATAACTCTATTATACCAACCTCTTGGGGATGGAGTTATGGACAAGAACACATCGTTCATCCACATTACAAAACTGAGCCACCAAGCTTGTTTTCAGAAGCTACCATGTCTCCCTAATCCCATCAAACTTTTATTTGCACATTACTCTAGTGGTCCAGGAAACCATTTATGGAAGTGAAAGTTTTGTCAATAGAGGTAAAGACAACTACAATATCATTGCGTGTGCTCATGGAAGTAGAACTTGGAACGGGCAAAGGGCAAATTATGAGCAGCCAAATTTGGTCAAAGAGACAAGGGTTTTTGTAGTTGGTACACCTTGTGACAAAAGATCTAGAGGCTAATGGCCTAAGCATATGACTGCACGTAGGGTATTTTGATCATTAGGGCACAAAAAAAAAAAAGGGAAGGGTTCTTGAGGCCATGGGTCCATATAGTCCCTGGGATCATGATGGAAGTAGATCTACAATGTGCATTCCATCTGCTTGATCTAATGTAAAGATTAACATTTTGGCTCCATCATGTTGGCTATATGAAATAGTAGCATGCATGTTGAGAAGAAATGTAGAATATAGAACAAAGAGGGTTCTAATTATCAAATTAGTGAAGATCATGACAAAGCAAAGTTTGTCTTTCTTTCTTCTTTCTCCTTTCCTTATTCTTTTTTTTTTTTCAAAACAAAGAGAACTGGGATAGATGGAAGCGAAAATAAGGTTGATTTAAGGCCATTGATATCCCATGCTGAATACTTATACCGACTCAACTAACTGGCACGCTTGACAAAGCAAAGTTGGCCAAGATATTGTATGTTTGGTGGGTGATGGAGATTTATCCTGACCAAGATGTGGAACCTGGGAAAATTCTGAAGAAATTAAGATAATATAAGATCTCATTTGATATATAAAGTGCCCAACATATGTAAATCTCTAGCATGATATATTAATATCAAAATTAAAGTACATTTTCTACATTCATTCTAAATTCTTTTTGAGGAAGAGGGGGAAGTGGTCATTCTCCCAAGAATATTAGTAGCAATGTAGCATTTACAGCTTTTGAAGCGAGAGTGCTGATGTGGGTAGCTATGTATAGGTGAGTGAGTGTTGGGAGGGTAAGTGCATATGTATGTACGTTCATTCTAAATTTATTTGTTAAAAACTCAATTAAGATAGGAATAGGAAAACAGAAAAGTCACGTCGCAACGGCTATAATCGTATCATTTGCTTATCCTTTGTCGGCCAATATCAAGTGATATATCAATTTACATGGACTAAGATTTTAAATATATTTTATTCTCTTAAATATAATCATATATCTTGCCAAAGATATTGAAATTGACATTGAAGGAAAAAAAATTTAAATTAAAAGTGAGATGAGCTTGGGAATTGCAGGTCGATGTTGATGATGAACTTAGTAGCAAGATCTTTTATGTAAAACGATGCACGCATTTTTAGTCATATTAAAATATATTTTATCTAAATATTTTAATCATATTTTATTACTTTTGGTTAAGAGATCCATTTTCATATATCCATCCCAACCTTCTGTTACCTAAGAGAATGAGAATTCACCTAGTTATAAATAGGACTTACTTTCCCATCTTGTCTCAAGAAAAGGGCGAAGAAGAAAATAAAGAATGAAAATTAATAGTTTACCATCGACATCATATTAGGATTTATGTAGGAATCAAGATAAGTTGTTATAAAGAACAAATTGGATTCTTCAGTATTTATGATTCAAATTATGAAAAAGTTTTATCACATTAACTCCATGCAATCTAAGAACTATTAAGAATGATATGAAATCTAGATGGGGCATGGTTTTGAATAATGGTGCTATAACTATTATAATAGCTATCATTAGGCCCTTGGCTACCCCTTCATTATGTTAGCAAGATGAATAATATAGAAAATTATAAAAATCATTATTTTCCATTAGTTTTCATTATAACTGATTATTATGGCATAAATAATGGATATTATTTTCTTTTGCATCTTCTTTGAAATAAACTAGTGTTGCAAAATTCAAATTGTTTTGCCTGAAATTTTTTCTCTAAAAGCATTGTGCAGTACAAATATTAAACTTAGTTAACAAAGTGTGATAAAGAATATTGTCAGTATTTTCCACTATTATCTATTATTTTTCATTGCAATATCATTATAATATATATTTTAGCCAATATTTATTATTGTAAAATTGAAAATTTACTTTTTGGACTTCCAGTTCACCTGCCCATCTTGTAAACTAGGGAGCGAGACAGTGGAGCATATTTTTTCTTGTGTCTGAGAGCCAGACAGGTTTGACAGCTTGCGAGTCCTTTTAGCTAATCATCCAGATCGAGGCACCAGTACAATCAATTTTAGAGTTTTTAAGGTGGAGCATTAGGAATGAGAAGATCAGAACGGCGGGCATCTGAGCTGTTTACATCATCTACTACATCTAGTTGTCTAGGAATAGCCTGGTATTCGAGTCCAGAAGGTGCCTAGTGAAATTCATTTTAGAGAGAGCCTTCATTCAAATAGCAAAGATAATATAGATGACCTTAAGGACCTTGGATACCTAGGATGCCCTCCAAGCTCATGCAATAACCTTTAGGATTTTATTTATGAAAGCCCCCAGTACCAATCTACCTTAAGATCTACTTTGATAATAGCATTAGAGGAATGAGAGGAGGCGCTAGCTTTGTGATCTGTGGGTTTGATTCCAAACTAGTGGCTACTGGTGGGGAGCCACCTCTTTGAGCCTATGGTACCAAAAGCGAAGCTTTGTGCCATCCGGGTTGGGGATTGCATACGCATGGCAAATATTGTAAGCTGACCATCTGGTCATTGAAGGAGACTCAAGCATCGGTGGTGACTTAATTGGATCCAAGGGTATGCGAACGGGTCGCCACTCACCTCCCACTGCAGCATATATTGAGATTGCCGATGGGATGCACAGTTTCTTGCCATTAAGCATTTCTTCTAGGAGGAGGATACTGTAATTGGGTGGCAACTTTTATCGTGGAGCATTCTAAAGATTTTCTTGGGACAGATGGGAGGCGGCTCTTGGACCACTCTTGGATATTTTATTTTTATTTTTTAGATGTGTTTACACTAGGCTCGTCGAATGCTCTGCCCTATAAAAAAAATACTTTTTAGGATACATAACATCTATTATAGTTATTATAACAATCAATAATGAGATGGGGGACTATTAATTATAATTATTATAACAATCAATAATGGGTGGGGGACTGTTATCATAGGATAATATGTTATTTAAAACTTTAGGATTAGGACAAAAGGTTTGGTAGAAGATCATGGCAAAGTCATGATGAACTTTAGAAAATAAAACACGAAACTGGGACTACAAGAAGGATTAAATGTTGGTGTCAAGGTACGGTTGATTTTAGAACAACCCATTAGCAGGTTGTGGCATGAGATGGGGTAAACTTTAGGTAAGATGTAAGATAAATATTTGTAGAAAGAAATAGGGATGAACTTCAGGGCTTGAGCATGATGTCAGATTCTGAATTGAACATTGCAAATGGGGCAAGATAATGACTAACTCCTAGTTTCGGATCTAAGGTAAAATCAACATTAGAATTGAGTTTTTAAAACCAAACAATATTATATTGCAATTCAAGTTAATACATCCTTTATTCTTTTTTTTCCTCTGTCCGATCACCCATAGAAATTCAGTCGCTTGTAGAGGTTGTGTACTGCCCTTAAAATTTATTTACCTCCTTGAGCCTAAGATCAAGCAAAAAGATATTATTTAGATCTTTTGATTCTATATAAGTCCTTAAGATATATCTAATGCATATTCAACATGGGGCCAATTAAATACATGTCTATATAGATGCTCACATAATATAATATTAAAATTTAATAAATTAGGAACTCTGTATAAATATCTATTCATTTTAATTCCTGACTTTATATTTTTCTCTTAACACTCTCGAGATATAACTTATATTTTTCTCTTGCGTGCCTTTCTTTTGGTACGTTATCCTGCATATCTTTGCTTGTTAAACTTTTCAAGTAACCCCAAAAAAAAATGATTAATGATATTATATTAATAACATTTAGGAATTTGTTGTTGAAAACAGAAACTTACAAAGTATAAACGCCAAGCCAACTAACCAGCTAGATCTAGGTGTACCTTACCATTAAGTACTGACAGCATCTAATGGAGTAATGGACCACCAACCAATCTACCAAAATGCAGTAGAATGAGCTAACAACGTGGCAATTGCCCAGATCAAGGTCCACTGAAAGATAATTCATGGTAAGTTCTTGGTGGAGATTGAGAGCCCTGACAACCGTGACAGGTCCAAAAGCTTATATCTGGGTCCCTCAGTGCTTTATGTGCACCACCTTGTTGTAGGGACAGATTTGGCTAACATTAAATCCGGCAAGCCAGCCATGTGAAGCCATAAATGATGGAGAACAATAGCCTCTAAATTGTTCTGCAGGTATAACATATAAGGAGATTAAAGAGATCATCACATCAATAAGATTTCCAAACATGACAACATAAGGTAGAATTTCGCAGTAGGTTCTGATGGCTTTTTCTCCTCTTTTCTTGTTAGTCAGACCAACGGCTATAAACAGCATCAGAGTCTGCAATGTCCTTGGTGGTAAGCTACAATCCACTTTTAATTGACTTTATAAAAGTTATGCACCAAAAAGAATTTGTAAAAAGTATATTATTTTTGCTGTGATCCTACTATATTTCATTTAGGATTTATGTTGTATCTTTTGCTTGATTCGCCTTCTATTGTGTGAATCCATCATTTGATCACTCAGCGCACAAATAACAAAGTACTCCAAGCTCCATTTATCTGCGGCACATATATCTGAGTGATCAGTGGGTGATCAAATAGTGAATTTGTGTGTAAGAAGATAAACTCTTCTTTCATGAGAAAAAAAATAAATTTTCTATAGTGCGAAAGATACGATCTCTATCCTTACATCCAAGATGATACCTTTGAACATTATGCCTCTAAACAAAATTTAGGTATATTTTAATCATAACTAAATGCTAAAATAGTAAATATAAATATTGAAATACATGCATATAGTACAACATAATATTCTTGTAAGAGTCACAATAACCAAATTATATTATGATCTAAAAGTGATTGAAATGGATCTGTGAAAAAAATATTGAAAGTGAACCCTTCTACGAAATTGGAAATATAGTGGGTTTTTTGATAAAAGTTACATTTAATCTTACTTTAATAGTAAAAAATTTCTTACATAACATGGAACCATAGATAAACAAATCACTTTGTGTGAGGACTAGCGTAAGCATCAAATATAAATATTGAGCATTCACTTGTATAATAGCTGTTTAACAAAGTGATACTCAAACAATATCTATTATTTGAATTTATCATCATTTTAAATAGGAGTCAAAACTATTATGATCGTTATTATTTTAAATTATGAAAGCAAGAGGTTGAAATCATGTAACTTCTTATTAACAATATCTTCTGATATTGGAGAGTAGAAGAAGGAATTTTTTTTCAGGTAAGAAGTCATTTTCCCAAGAATAATTAAAAAATGGCCCCAAGGGGCATGATGTTGGCAGGACCAATGATGGGATTTGTCAAGTTTGAAAAAAAAATGAGGCCGTTAGACTTTGCCTTCCTACCTCGGTTTTCTCCAATCTTTGTGTCTAGACCACAACACCCTCAATAGGCAATGAAATGACTGAGCCCTCCCACTCCCCAGGATCCTGGTGATCCTAGGCACAGAAGCCCTTTCACTGGGAACCATGGACCAATATAGATATGGAAAACAAGCATTAGAAATATACTTGTTTTATTTCTTTTTCATCTGCATGTAAGCAAGATGCTCTTAAGATTCCAACCCCACATCAAGCATATGTAGTTGGGGTCCATAAAACAGGGGGCAAATAGAGCCTTGCCTTTTTTTCAAGGGTAGTGAGGGTTGGTACTACTGTGTCCTATTAACCTGCTACATGGGTAATATTTAGTGACAATGGGTTGGATGATGGTGTCCGGTTGCAATTTGCAACGCAGGGATAGAGACGTGTAACAGTGGGACCATGAGATGCAAGGGGCCAAGTGTTTTTAAGCCCCTTCTATGGTTCTCTCCATGCTGCCTTCCATTTGGAAAGAGTTTAAGGATGCCTAAAAACAGGGCTAATGGTCCATTAAGGTTTCCATTCCCTAGTCTCACAAGAAATATATGTTGGGTGATTAAAGCCAGTGGATTTGAACGTGGTATTTTTCCACATCAGCCAAGATCTCAACTTAGTGATTCTGATTTGAATTGATATGAAGCAATCACAAATATATACAAATAAAATATCAAGTCCCAAGTTTTGGACTATGCACTCTAACATATAGTTTTTTAACCAGTAAATATCAAAATCAATTTTGAACTGATGCTTAACCTCACTTTCACGGTATAGATATTAAAAATTGATGTCTTGGTTGCTATATGTCAATCAGGATATTAGGATATCATAATCATTTTAGAATACTTAGCCTTGCATCTCAACCAATACGAAACAAGTATATCAATTAGTCCCAATACCAATCACCACCAAGATAACAGAAACGTAAAGGGTTTCAATGCCTTCCATGGAGAGAGGACCATGTAACAGAGTTTTGAGGTACGTATATGTGAACAGTGAATTAGGTGAGCTTTGTTCAATTAATCAATGTAGCATAAACAGAAAGATATTTGCTTTGAGTACCCAAAAGAATCCAATGGGCATCACATAAACCAGTTGTTGGATGAGGTGGATTCAGACAACGATGCAAGACACATGAGAAGGATGACCCACTGGATGGATGGTCCTGATCATCCTGTATGTCCTCAACTTTGAAGTAGAGGACCAGCATCCGATCTGGTCCTTCCAAAGGCTTCAAAGAAAGGAGCAACCCCCACATGCATTAAAGCCAAGACCACGCTGGCCTCTGCGTGCACATTTGTCAACCCAACGAGGATCACTACGACCATCCACAAAACCCCCCACAGCGGCAAGCTCTTTTCTTTCTTTCTTTATTTTTTTTTCTTTACTGTAAGTCTTACGCAACTCACCAGCAGACAGTTTCTATCATCCTCTCCCTCACATCAATTTATCATCTTTTAATGAGATTTTTAATTGCAATGCATCTAGTTTATTCCACAGAAGCTTCCTAATTTTTCAACTTTTTATTATTTTATACCTCCGCTCCAACAATAGCAAGGCTACTACGGGAAAAGAGTAGAGTTCTCAGATCTGCTTGCTTGTTGTCTTCCTGCTCTCATCCAGCCACCATATTCTGCTTCCATAGGTATTTGTTGTGTTTAAAATCTCAGCTCAACCCACTTCCAATACTTTCTCTTTTTTCGCAGCCACAAGGCTCCGTTTCTTTTCTGTACTTTACTCCAGGTGGAGTGAAGAGGACAGAAGAGGATACAGAGCTTGTTTCAGCCCTTCTCTTTGTTGCAATGCTAGGTCATTAATGGGAGCGGATGAGGTAATTTTTCTGCATTGCGACGCCGGAGGTCGGCGTCGACCGGAGAGCTTGGCTGAAATCATGAAGAATTGAGGAATTGATCGAAGATGTTTAAGGCGGCGAGATGGCGAAGCGAGAAGAACAAGATCAAAGCTGTGTTCAAATTCCAGTTCCAGGCAACCCAGGTACTCAAATCATCAATATTTGATATATGAATCTTAGACGTTTGAGATGTTTATCGAAAATGCTCTCCGAATTGTACACCTTTAAATACAAATGATTCAAGGTTGTTCTGAGGGGATTAAGGATCTACAAATATCTTATGGTTTTTGTATTGTTGGATTCTTTAGATACCTCGGGCTGGATGGGAGATGGTCATGATAACCTTGGTTCCTGTGGATGTTGGAAGACCAACTGTGAGAACAGAGAAGGTTGCGGTGATCGACGGAACCTGTCGCTGGGCAAATCCAATCTATGAAACTGTGAAATTAGTCCATGATCTGAAAACTGGAAGGATCAATGAGAAGGTCTACCACTTCCTCGTCTCGACGACGGTACGAAAGGTTCTTTTGACTTCTATATAGACTTCTTTCCAATGTCACTGAGTTCTTATGGCCTCGCAGGGATCGACCAAAGCTGAAGTCTTTGGAGAAGTCGCCATTGATCTGGCAGATTATGCCGAGGTGTTTAAGCCCACCTCTGTTTCTCTCCCTCTGAAGGCATCAAACACTGGAGCGATACTGCATGTGAGCATTCCCAATTTTCTTGAATTCACTGCATTCATTTTCTCATTTGTTTTCTGGTACTACAACCTCCTAGATATCACAAGATTCCCAGCAGATCATCCTCTGATATAAATAACAGATCAAACTGGCACATGGGCCGATATTTATTTCATACCAATATGTCTTAAATCTCATCACATTTTCCCCACCTCGCTAGCAAGAAAAAAGAGGGGAAATTGTTCAGATGCTTCATGTGATCCAAGAGTCATGTGGCTTTGGTTGTTAAGTGTACATTTTCTGATATTGGGTTGTAACTCAAATGACAGGTTACACTGCAGAGATTGCAGGGTAATGGTGAGGGAAGGTAATGGTCTCACTGCTCAGAAAGTAGGGTATCAGTTATTTACTTTCCTGTTTTAAGGTATGTTTCTAATTAGTTGGTCTTTTCATGGCCATTTTTTGAATGTTCAGCGAAAACAGCGACAACGGAGATACAACAGTCAGACAGCAACGTAGAACGTTGCAGAGCCAGTTAAGCAAGTGTGATGATGATGAAGTCACCAAAGCCATAGATGGCACAAATGGAATCAACTCTGTGGAAGTAAGGCCAAATCTTTTTAAGGATATGGATCTAAGAAAACTAAAGAAATAATGCTTGCTGATGTTTAATGCTTTAATAAAAGAATTATGCTTTGTAGTGCATCAGATGCATTATGAATAAAGAAGGAAAATGAAAATATTAGTTTCCCATTGGAGACTTTCAATGGAGAAAATTTAATTTTTGAACCAGCATCTACATGATCCATATTCTGGTCTTAATTAGATCTTTACCATTTTCCATACATATAATTGTAAAATCTGAGCCTCTATTACTTTAGTCATGAAAATAGAACATATCATGGTGAAGTGAATTTGGATTGTTCCATTTGAAAATGTAATCTACAGTCCCCAATTGCCATTGCATTCAATACAAAAAACATTAATATTTGAACTTCCTTGAGTCGAAATGATTCGAGAAATTGATTGCAAATACAGCATGTGTTCAGGTCGAGAGATGCTTAGTTGAAAAAATGAAATATTATTCATTCAGTTTTTATCATCCTTTTACATGCGATGTTCAGTGACTGATTCTGAACTTTGGTTGAAAATTTTCCAGGACATCTCCCTAATAAACAGCCAATCACAAGTGAAATTCTCATCGAGCAGAAACTTGCCACTTCATGATGATTCTAATGGCAACCTCACGAAATCTCATAGTTTTGATGCTATATCAGCATCAGGCTCAGATACCAGTTCGGTATATACACCAAAAGAAATGGATTAAAGCATAACAACATCCATCAGGATTCACCTGGGTTGCTGTCACTTCTCAGCAACAGTGATGCTCAGAAGCTGATGACCAGTTCAGGTTACTGGTCTGGGACTTCAGCTCCTGATGGAAGCACGGATGGGTCGACAAACAGTTCAGGAGAGGCTGGGCTGGGAGAAAGATTGCAGGACTCAGATGAAACCCTTGAGAAACTAAGAAGTGATATTGTTTCTCTGACGAGAAAGGTGCAATTGTCAGAGCTGGAACTGCAGACTCTCAGAAAGCAAGTTGTCAAGGAGAGCAGGCGAGGGCAAGATCTTTCAAGAGAAATAAGTAGCCTAAAAGAGGAAAGAGATGCACTGAAAAGGGAACATGAAGAACTCAAGCTCTCAAAGAAAAGAACAAATGATGATAACAATTTTACAAGTAAGTTGCAGCCTGATGAAGAAGATCCATGTTCCCAGCTTGAAGAATTAAACAAGAGCTGAATCATGAGAAAAATCTGAATGCAAATCTCCGCTTGCAACTTCAGAAGACACAAGAAGCTAACTCTGAGCTGTTACTTGCTGTCAGAGATCTTGATGAACTGTTGGAACAGAAAAATAGGGAAATCTCCTCCAGCAAATGTAGCAAAGTGGATATCAAGGAGGAAATCCATGGGCATTTCCAAGAACTGGAATTTGGAAACAGACTCTTGCATCAGCAGAATTCTGAACATAGACAAGGGCTACTCAAAACAACTCCTGGGCATGATGGTGAAGAGCAATATGCATTGGATGTATTAGTAAGGAGGTGATGATATGAAACTGGCATTTTCACTGGAGAAGAAGATCATAGACCTCAACAGTGAAGTAGAGTTGTACAAGAAAGATCGCGAAGAACTAGAAATGCAAATGGAACAGCTTGCTCTGGACTATGAGATTTTGAAGCAGGAAAACCATGACATATCTTCAAAGCTGGAGCAGAGCCAGCTACGAGAACAACTCAGGATGCAGTATGAATGTTCAGCACACTTGGCTGCAATCAGTGACCTTGAAGCCCATGTTGAAAGTTTGGAGAAAGAACTACAGAGTCAGGCTGATTTATTGAAGCAGATATAGCAACTCTAACACAAGCCAAAGTAGAACAAGAGAAAAGAGCCATAACAGCAGAGGAGGCATTGAGGAAGACAAGATGGAACAGTGCTAGCACTGCTGAACGGCTCCAAGAGGAATTTAAAAGGCTTTCTGAACAAATGACATCTACATTTCATGCAAACGAAAGTTAGTCATGCAAACACTAAAAGAAGCTAGTGAATTGAGTCTGCAAAAAAGCAAAGTGGAAGAACTATTAGAGAAAGTAATGAAGAGCTTGCATCAGTAAAAGCCAGTATCATGTTAAAATCCAACAGCTTCTCAACCTCGTAGATTTCAAATCAAAGGAAACTGATAGGCTACTCCTGGAACTCAAAGATAAATGTGAGGAGCTTGAGAATCAAAAGAAGTCCGATGCAGCAAGGATAAAAGCTTCCTCAGAGGAAACATTGTTACTCAAAGCTGAGATTGAAAACTTAAAGAGAGAAAAATCTTCTTATTGAACAGATAGAACAGAAGGAAAACTGGTAGCCGAGATGGATTTATTGAAGACATCAACTAAAGTAAATGAGAAGTTATTGCAAGATAAAGATTTGGAGCAAGATCTGCTTGCAAGAGAAATCACATCAATGAAGGAGGTGGTGAATAAACAATTGGCAGAGCTGAATGAACTTAGGTATACAAAGAACGAAAAAGAGAAAATGATCAGAGTGCTGAATTCAGAGATGGAAACCCTCAAAGTGCAGATCGATGACTTGAAAGTTTCCTCGTCTGAGGATCTGTTAGAAAAGGAGAACCTGAGGAAGCGAGCTTCTGACTTAAGGAGTGACCTTCAGAAGACGGAAGATATGATCACCAGTGTCGAGAGAAACCTGAGGACAGCAATGTGGCAAAAAATGCAAATGTAAGGAATATTGTTTAATGATCTGGTCTAGCACCACATGGTGCTAAAGTAGTTGCTAGAAATCTTAGCTTCCTATGCAAGCACAAAAGGATGGACCAAAGCATGCACAGCATAGCCACACACAACACACACATACCAAAAAATGCATAAACATATATGCATAAATACATTCACAATCACACTTCTATGTTCTGCCTGCCCCTTTTAGTTATGCTATGCATAATTTAAACTAGCCAAATCAAGTTTGGCACTTGCACAGTGCATGATAAGAATTCTTGCTCAAAAAAAAATTCTCATTCAGAATGCACGGAACCCTTTCAATGTCCAGTGGTTTTTCCCTCTCACAATAATTTTTGGTAGTCATGCAGATGTAGATGTTATTCTTTCCATATGTTTTGACATTATACAAAAATCAAAATGCTGTCTAATTTCAACAAAGAAAGCATATCTACAGCATCATAATAAACTCATTTGATAATATATTGCTTACTGGATTCAAAGTAGCAATCTTTAATTTACTAGTTTAAAATTCCTAATGCATACTTCACTGGTGTCAGGGCAATCTCTCTAACAAACAAGCTGGAGATACACCTGAAGATGGGAAGGTCATACTAACAAGTTTTGAAAGTTTTGACATGGCCCAAGTACAGGTATCCTGCTTTAGTATAATTTATACAACAAGCTAAGTCAATGGAATAAGTAACTGTGCTTTGACTCTATAAATACTAATTATGAATTGATCGCAAAATGCAGAAGGGAAAGCATTCCCATAAGAACTTCAAGTTTGTCAGCACCAATGATGTCAAAAAGAGTGAGGATTATGATTGGTGCTGCAGGATGGGAGATAAAGCATGTATACAGGATATACATGGTGCCAGAAAAGAACCAGTCTTAAGGTAACATTTGTGAACTACTACCTTCTGGACTTCTCCCTTATTAACATGAGAGTTTGATCAATATCTATTGGTATTTTACATAAAAAGGACCTTGAATAAGAATCACTTGCTGTCCTTGCAAATGTGAAACATTTCTGCAGCAATAATGGAGCTAATTCAGGGAAAGAAGAGGGAAGCATGGTACCCTGTGCCTGGGATCAGCACAATATAGCTGAAACATTAAGTGAAATGGAAGTACTGAAAAAACGAAATGAATCAATGGAAGCTGAGCTAAAAGACATGCAAGAAAGATACTCTGAGATAAGCCTGAAGTTCGCAGAAGTAGAAGGTGAAAGGCAACAGCTTGTGAAAACAATTCGGACTCTTAAAAATGCTTTGAAGAACTAGTGTTGAGTTAGCATATTTGAGATTGAGTTTTGTGTATAGGCAAGCAACTGGATGCACCAGATGGCAGATCCAGGACTTGCATGGCCACTAGGGCATGCCAGGAGATATATAGTGTGTACATCCATATATATATTCTTTTTTCCATTTGGATGCTATATGCTTCCTCTGTTGAAAAAATGTACAACTTTCAGTTAAACTTGATTGAGTGGCATACAAAGTCTTACACTGATGTTTGTGTGCTTCAAAAAAAAATGTACCATTTTAAATTCCTTTTCAAGCTTTCACTTTAAATATGAGCCAGGACATCAACATTTGACAAAATTTAGTTGCAGAAAATATCTACATTTAACAATGAGCCAAAATACTTCATCATCATTTATTTCCTTTAGGTCCTTTAACTTTGGCTTTTAGTTGGCTGCATTTGTGTTACCAGATGTAACCTTCAGCAGAGAACTTCACATGTCACATGATCAAGCAATTACAAGTCACTTATACATAGGAGTTCAAATGATGTTAAATGACTGAAACTAGTAATACCTATCAAAGTAAAAAACTGCACCATTATGTTAGGCAACAAGCAATCAACCTTCCTTTCGGTATCTTTTCCTCGGATTACCACCTGTAATAGGGCTATTTTGTTTCTCCAAACCAGCTTGCTTTGTTTTTCATTTCCATTTCTCATGAAAGACAGATTCTGCAGCATTTTTGTCAAATAACATAATTCACACCACATATATTATTAACCAATAATGTAAAAATCAGCTATAGTGTTGCACCAATATATACCTGTCTTGCTCTCTTGTCAATAGGGGTCCATGTTGGATTTATAAGGGATGACTTGTTTTCCTCATTATTTGAGTTCAGCTGTACCTTAATATCCTTTCTCCACTTCTGCTTGACAGTTTGCTTGGTTTGGTTACTTCCTTGGTACCTGTAACTGTCAAAGATAGAGGGGCTTTGACTTCTTGAAGGTGGATCTTTATTCTTCAATCTCCGAGTACAATTGAGACATGTATCGCATGACAAGGTTTGCTGATGGCCTCTGCTCTTCTTCTTGACCCTATGAAGAAGTTCAATTGTCCATCCAGGGACCTGATGTTGCCTGGTTGATTGATTTGGACTTGGGTATGGAATCTCACCATAAAGTGGTGGCAATCTTTCTTGAGTTGATAAATCAAGAATGTTTCTTGTGCAGTGCTGCATAAAATCCTCTTTCAAATAGTCTTGTTGTTTGAATTGTTTGTCACTTTTGCCAGAGTTTATGGCTGTATTTTCAAAGATCTTGTCATCCAAAGTTAGATTGGATGTCACCTTTAAAGAAGTCCATTATTTTTGTCATGGTTGATCTCTGCAGAGGTTGGGAATGTGCAATGACTGTTTGTGTTGAACGCTTCTCTCCTGGTAGGGAGAGAACTTCTGATTGCTGGTTCACTTCTTGATGCTGATCTCCTCAACAAGCTTGAGGTTTTTGACTTGCAAGGAAGCACTTCCTCCAGAGTATAACTATGATCGATGGCCTCATCACTAAAATCTTCATTAAGATACTCATGTCCAAATTTGTCATGCCCATCGTGATTTCTTATTATTGAGGTACTCATTGCCTTCCTTTTACCTAAACTGTGGCCCTCAGTCCTTCTCAATTTGTTCTGGATATTAGAAATTTTTCTCAACTGATATGGCTGGAAAGCTTGAGGCAGCCTCATCTCATTAACTGTTTCATTTGGTGGCCCATCAGAGAAGAATCATTGACAGGCATGGAAAAGGTTCGAGAGGCATTCCTCGTCCTTGGTGACTGCAATAATCCACTATTAATATCTGAATCTACAGAGGAACATTCTGTCATGACAGATTTAGATTCTCCCATCTCCCCATATCTGCAGAGAGTACTGAACAGAGAAATGCTTTCATCAGATACATGATATTCCCGATAGCCCGAATTCTGTGCTCATGTGACCACTCCAGAAACTCCACAAGTGTGCCACCAGATGAAAGTATCGCATGAGCTGAGAGTGGATTTATAGAAGGAAACCGTGTAAGAAATGATTCACCAAGGGTTTCTGACTCAGGCATTGCTGGATAAAGACCTCTACCTAACTCAGTTACATTCCTAATGCAGTTCAGAATAATCTCATCAGTTGATTCGGGCATATATGAACAAAATAACTGTAAATTCATATCCAGGCTAGCAGCCGCTGCATAAAGTGCATCAGATGACTCCATTATGGCTGCAAGGAAGTCGCTTCCTCCCTCAAAAATCTGGTAGGCATAAATGTGCAAAAGCAAATCATGGACACAATTTTATGTCATTATGTAACTACATATAACTAGATGGCAGCAAAGGAACTAGATATATCTGGAGGATCATATAGTAAAACAAGGCTTGGGCCTTTGAACATGTTAAGTGGATAGAAATTGAAGCTGCAGAACAATCTGCAAATCAAGTAGATCACCTTGAACAACTCATCCATTAACTAGCTTTTGCAGTTGCGAAGTAGAGTTCTCAGTCAAACACCATTTATTGACAAATCAGCAATCAAAAACGAAGAAATGTATAGACACAAGTTACTGAACGGCATAAGCTCCTATAAATAAATATCCTGAAGCTTGCTGGAGGTGTTACGAGCAAGAAACTCCACAAACTCCTATTTGATAAATAGCTTTCCTAAATGTAACGGTTATGATTAGGATAAAAAACAACGAAATGAATTCCCATAAATCCCATTTGGTACCGCTTCTTTTCTGACCTTTTTCCTTTTATTTTTGGTGCTTTCCTATAAATATGGTATGCTACACCTTTCTTTCGCGAGCAATTCTTCTTTGATTTTTTATGCTTTCTCATTGGGTATCAGTGAGATTGTTCCACAAAATTTTGTCAACCTGAAAAACTATTTATCACCTTTCCGAGGTCTGAAGTACCAACATAACGAGTGTCTGGAATATTTTATTCATAATGAAAAAGACGAGTTATGAACTCTAAATTTACAGGTCATATGCTAAATTTACATTAAAAAAAAAAGGTCATATCCTAAATATTAAGCTTCACAAAAAGGCAGAAAAGGCACTCACCAGTATGCAGCCACTGAAAGCAAAACTAAGTGACATCAGAATATTGGTAGCAATGTTCTCCATGAATATTGGAACAGATGATGTTTCTACTGTCAGGGATACGTTGTCCCCAAAATTTCCGGCCTCATACCATACCAGGCAAATTGCAGCACTGAAGATTAGGTCCAGAGGCAGATCTATTTCTCGCTCCACAACTTGCATTCCCCTTTCTCCATTGCTAAAATTTTTTGATATGAAGACCTTCGAGACACGAGCATTTTTTTCTTACAACTTTGGGTATTAACAATGACGACTACATCAGGGAAGGAATGCATGACCGACTCTATATTCTTGGATCTCATTGGGTACGGAATGTTAACAGACTCAATATCGTTAGAGACATCTACTTGATTTGCAGATTCCGAAGAAACACAACTCTTCTTCTCCGTTGGCACGAAATTTAGGATTTCTACCATGTGCTGGCTGTTCAGGACCCTCTGCAGATTTGGCATGAATTCTGAGACTGCTTCCTAAACCAAATCCAGGGTTTGAACTGTAAGAATCTGAATGGATGCTATGCTATATTGAAATATCCAAGTGCTAGAACCACAAGATTGTGATCAATGAGGAAGAAAGTCACTTAAAATGCAATAGAAAATTGCTAGACCAGAATAAAATGGAAACGAAAGACAAGTATTTGAAATTCACCATATTACTCCAAAGCTGAACATAAGAGATCACTTTGCTGCTTTCCAACAAAGAGAAATATCTCTCACTGAAGTGATGATATCCATCTCCCTAGATTAAATTTCTTCGTATGGGGTTCAAAATTATAAGGTCACATCAGTTTTCATGCCAGTAACTACCACCATTACATATCGGTTTCTACTAATATGATGGATAAAATCAGAAAATGTATGAAACCAAGCATGCAACGAGTTATGACTCACTCATATTAGAATTGGTGCTACCAAGATGTTAATTTCACAATTTCAAGCAGTAAGAGGAAGTTCAGAAGAAGTTTGCTGCCTTCCAACAGACGTGGATGGAGAAACGACAGGTAAAAGCAACACGGAGTACATGAGACACAGCTTGTTGTTGATCAGAAGTATAATGCTTTATCCTACTCTAAATGAAGATTAATGAGGTTTTGTCAGTCTACCAGGAGATTTATAGTCATAACAATTAACAAGATCAAAAAGCAAGGGTAACCCCAGCAGTATGTCATTTGATTTTCAGACAAATTTCTTCAGAAGCAAGATACAGCTGATTGTTTTCACTAGTACAATGATCTACTCAATACCACACGAAGATTGATGTACTAGGATATTTATAGCTATGACAGGATAAAACAAGGACTGCCCCAGCACTGTCATTTGGCTATAGTTTACAATTTCTTTATGGGAAAAGAAGATAAAGGTGAAAAATCACTCCGTAACTGAATATATCAGATGAAACTCAAAAGACTCAGACTAGACAATATGTCAACAACAATATTATATTGTTCACTGCATTAACTCCAAAGAGAGGAAGCAATGATACAATTAAAACTCTTAGAATATCAATTATTTCATTATCTGAATAGACAAGCTACAAGTTGGACAAGCATAAAGAGGATTACCATTGTAGACTTGGGATGCTGGGATGCAAAGCCTTCACAAAGCGAAGCAGGGAGATTATGATTTTCCAATTTAACATGGAAGAAGTGAAGTCGAGGCAAACCATCTAAATTAGGACATATGGAGGATAACCTTGATGACCCATATGGACCTCCATATTCCAAGATGATGCTGAACTTGTTGAAAGGAAATGAAGGCAAAACATCCCTAGAGAATAGAAGAAAGAAACATTTTATGAAACATCAATTACCCAAGAAACATAAGACCTTTGACGATATGTGCTTTCTGTCACGTATCAACGACCACAGCAAAATGGACCTAGAATGGGCATCTTATCTCATAAACTCAAGAGGAGTGAAAAAACCAGTATCAAAAGATATGCAGAAATATCCCAACAATTTAATGGTAACATTATATACCTGCTTAGAACACAACATTCAAAGAGGTAGCACCAGTATGTACTGGGAGATGTATTGTTGAAAGTATAAATACATACATTCTGAAAATTGACTTCATGCATCAGAAGACTTCCATTATGAATCATTGGTTCCCCAAAATGGTGCAGTAAAATTAAGGGACACAATTCTTCACTCCCTCCCTCCTTCCATCCCTCTAGGAGCCAGTTGTTACCATATTTTTGGCTGCATCAACAACCCCGGTTCCCACTCCCCCATCCCACTGCATTCAGGGATGATAAACAGATGCTTACAAATAAAGAACAAGGCTGTGAGACCCATGAATTTGAATATATGAGCTAACGAAATAGGTGGTGATATCCTTTTAATCAAAGCACTGGGCTGTTGCTTTTTCCTTCTCAAGTACTTCGATTGTTAAGAGACAAAAACAATCATTTAAATAATTTGATACTGGAGTTTTCCAAATATGTTCCTGAAATTATGTATAAGACTTGATATCGTATCATTGAGCATGAATGCCATTGGTGCTTCACATTGATGTTTGCCACTTGTAGTCCTAAAGCCAATGTTTGAATGCTGGAACAGAGTTATAGGAAATGAAGACAGTAAAGCAAGCTAAAACTAGAGCAGTCAGTGTCCTTTATGTGCAGCACCTGAATCTGTAGAAGTAAAGTTGGCTTTCCACATGGTCAAATCAAGTCACTCAAGGACTAAAACATAATTCTACATGACTTGTGAGAGTATTATGGAAATGTTGCTGATACATTTGTTAAGGTGAAAGAAACAGGTTTACAAATATTTGCACAAATCCTTATTCAGAAAATTATGAAAGTGAAGAAAGACCATGATAAATTCAGGAAACAAAAAAAAGATACTGAAACACTTGACATAATTAATTTTTTAAAGGTTCAAGATAACAAAATATAGCATAAGTTTGATCTTTGATCAGCAGCAATTGCAACATGAGAATTTCCTCTATTTCTAGCCTTCAGGACTTACTCGTGGCATGTCAATAGGCATTCTGAATGCAGCAGACCTTCCAATACAGAATTTGTATACTCAATATTGTTCAGTGAACCAACTTGTTTTGCAGGTGAATTGACATGCCTTGCTTCATGAGATTCTATCCCCATGGAAGTCAATTTCCGAGTCAATGGCAACCAAAAAACTCTCTCAGCTACAATCAGTATCTTTTGTCATTTGGAATATTTGACCTAAGAACACTTTCAATATGAGACAGTGATGGATGGGATTCAATTAACCGCTTCTCAGCTTTCCTGTGCACATCTTCAATTAAGGACTTGAGGCATCTTAATTTTCTGCCATATAGTTGATGCTTCTAGTCAAATTGCATAGATATAGATGAGCAATATGGACACCAAAGATGCACAAGTAATATGCCAACTGTTTAAGAGCATAGATTCCAACAAGTGCCATGGCATCTTCATCCCTACTGCCTAAAGTAAACTGGCTTGCAAATTTTTCATTAATCAGCTCCAGCAGCTTTTGCTTTGGAAGGCTTAAAACTTCAGAACAACTAGGCATTTTGAATGATCTTTTCTCCCTTGAATAAGCATTTTCTTCCAAGATGGCTACATAACTATTGTGAATATGATCAATAAGGCTTAAAATATGATCTGAAAGGCTAATCTGATGGATTTCAATATCCCACTTCCCAAACTTTTCTATAGGGGTGACACATGGAACTGATTGATCTGTCAAAGAACAACAGGTTGTGTGACTTTGCCACCAGATCTCTTCAGGGTTCCATCCTTACAATTCATCCTAGGAATGCCTCTTCTCACATCCAAAAAGAAGTTGAGATCACTGGATTGTGACATTGACTCAAATAATGAAGAAATTCTTTCAGAATTCATGTTTGGCATCGAAATCCTTTCGGAATTCGTATTTGGCTTAGTTCCTTCTTTTCTGAACAGTTAGTTTCATAATTTCCATCATTAAGCATCTGAGTAAGTTCAGATTTAGCATATAGATTGCTAGCTAGCATGACACCTGTATGGAGCTCAGTTGGTACTTCATTGCAATGTAATGTAGTTACCTTTCCTGAAAATCATCCAAGAAATCAATGTTAATAGCTACCACTTCCTGAGATTCGTTTTGCAAATCACATTGTATCCCTTCACAACTAATCTCCTCTAGAATGCTCATAAAAGTAGAGCAAATTTCACGATTGCAAGTTCCTTCCAGCAACAGATGCCAATCTAAGTATATTCCATCACATGCAGATGGAGAATGTGGTTTGAGGTCTCTTAGTATATCTCCAGCAATTATGGTCAGTGATTTTATTGCTTTATCATCAGAAAGAATCGGTGTAGGCAATGATCTGAACACATCATCGGCCAGAGCCAACTCAGAACTAACAACAGATTCATATAAGCTTTCTGCAATGCCCGTTTCATCTTTGAACATCTGCTCACACACATCCACTTTGTTGGCTATTTCTGAGTTGATAAACATTTGGAAGACATCATCCAAAGGAAAATCAAAAATCTGGACTTCCTGTAAATGGACAGAGCTTGATGAACAAGAACAAGTTCCATCAGGGGCAACTTGATAGATTGTCGAACTACTTTCAAGGAGCATCTTATCTGCGAAATTTATATAGTCCATTTCTAACAAAGAATTGAGGGAGATAGATTCGTGTCCAGGACAATCTTGTGATGGAACATCCCCTGAAAAGTGCTCCAAAAGATCTATATCAGCAGATCCCAAAAACTCTTTTCGATTAATTACCAGCCCATCATCTTGTGGCCCATTCCAGGGTTTGATAATTGGAAGTAGAAAATCAAGTGCTTCTATAGTGGAAATACTGTCATCAAGCTCCCAACTGTTCTCGCAGATCTCAAATTGGGGTAATCTGGTACACTGATTCAATGTCCTGTCTGGGGAGAAGCTACCATGTTTAACAGAAAAAGTGTCCTGATCATCATTGAGTCTGGCAGAAATATCTTCCACTGAAAAAGCGACTTTGCAACCATAATGGGATGTGGATTGTTACTCCAACTTCAATGTCAATATTATCCTACAACGACATGAAACAGATTCATGACAAAAAGAAATCACAGCATTATTTTAAAAATGTTCAACATAGAAGTCTCCGATCAAATTTTATCCAATGCAGATTGGACAATAATTTCAGAAGACATGCAGCATATTTTCCTCCATCTAACTGAAACTATTGATAGTTGGCATCATTCGAGTTCCTGGCAAATGATGAAACCTGCCTCTCGGGACCATGATGCAGTTATCTTTTTATTGTTGCATTTCATTTGCATTTTCTTGTATTTTTACTATACAAAATGCAATCATAATCAAGCCACACCTACTGCCACATTCATCCTAAAGATCAGGCAGCTTACCTTAGCTTCCCCTCATGGGATTTTCTTTCCTTTCTTTTTCAAGAAAGAGGAAGAGACTAAGATCTGCTATCTTCGTTATGATTATGAAGCAAATACAGATTGCCCTCACTATGTTGAGGATCAAGATACACCAGCTAACTTCTCACTGCACTCTTAAGGGTATTCAACAGAATTGAAAACAAGTCGATGACCAATTAGGCATTATCAGTACTCAGCTTCAAAATAACCTTATAGCTTTGAGGAAGATCTGCTAAGCAGTGGACTCTTTGCATAAAGATTTGGATGTTTCTCTCCAGCCATAAGGTCCACATCAAAGCTAATGCAACAGCGTCCAACACTCAGCTATAATTATTAGGCCCCCAGTTTGTATGTTTCCTCAGATCCAGCCCCTCCCATTGTAAGATTATCATATTGTTTCAAAAGAATTAACAGCTCATATAATTATTTAATTAAAATTCAAGGAAACAAAAATATAAAACCCGAACCATGATAAAATGATTTGCAAAACAAATACTAGTTTTTCCAAAATTCAAGTGAAATAAGACTAGGCATGACCTGCAAATCCAGGTATTATCAACGCTACTTGAATCTGAGATTTTCTTTAAGCCACACTTTAATTTTTCTCCAAACCACCATTTTGTTGTCAATCTAGAGGTTGAAATGGAAAAGAAAGCTAGAAGATGTAACTTTTGCAGTTGATTACCTGTATGCTATGGAAGCAAGCATAGACTAGTTTCTTCAAATTTACAGAAAAATAGTAACTAAACTACAGGTGCAGACATTTCCAGTTTAATTTGGAAATAATGTTCATTTGAAAGTTTTCTTTCCTAATGTTCATTTCTTATCTGTTCAACTGGTCCTATTCTGCCCAGCTGACCTGCAGTTCTCCACCACAGCACAAAATTTAATAGTTTTATTCTTCCTATTATGTCAGTTGCTGCCTAGTTAGCAAATAAATATCAAGATATTTGCTCACATAGAAATTGATTGCAAAGCAACACAAAGAAGAAGGAATCAAAAGGAAGAACATAAAATATGGTTAATGATATACCAGATGAATTTTAATATTTGGAAGTTCAAAGCAGAATCCAGCTTCCTCTGCTTCACAGGAGCTCATAGTTTCTCTCTGCAAAAAGAACCCAAAACATCTTCAGCAGCAACAACAACAACTTTTATCACAACAGCAACAACAGAAATTTTTTTTTTTTTTTAAAAAAAAGTAGAAGAAGCACGCAGTAGGACACAGAAATAAGTAATAATAAATAAACTATGTTAGTTTACC